>OMLM01004447.1:57378-77716 GCA_900302695.1 Helostoma temminkii | reverse complement strand
TTAAACTACTTTCCAGATTTTTATTTTTAATTATTGCATTTATTTTCTTGCTTAAAGATTTTGTGTGTTTTCATGTGATTAAGTTGTGCTTTGTCTTAGGTGAAGAAACGCAGATGAATGAATCAGTGAGGTCCCAGACCGCTGGACGTGTCTTGTTACTGATAATAAACTAGTCATATAAAAATTTGAGCAATCCTTATCATCAGTTATAGAGGGTGTCTTTAAAATATTGAATAAAATAATATATTTTATTTTAAATAATTGACCTACTGCTGCATGTATTGTGTTGAATAATGCATAAAGAATGAGATGCTGTAAATCTAAGTGCAGTGAAAAGCAGGAGGTTAACAGTTCACCGTATTTTAAAAGTCGTCTTTCACACAATACTTCCCTACTTATTTCTCGCCAGGGTGATAAGCCTCTGCTATTGATGTGTGGCTTTCTAAAGGATTGTTTGAGGCCAAGGTGAAACATTAGAAACATTAGAACTTAGAAACTGTAATCACAGGTGTAAGAGCTGTGACCAAGTAGTCAGGAGAGAGAGTTACTCCTCAGCCTTGGAGTACGGCTAGTGAAAGTAACTTAGCTAAATGTTTTTACAGACTGTTTTGGTTCCATTGACTCACTGTGCTGCATGTGCTTTATGTAATGTTTGCTTGCAGATGAAAGGACCAGAGAAGACGCTGGAGGAGAGGCGCTCCAGTCTGGATGCTGAGATCGACTCCCTCACCAGCATTCTGGCAGACCTGGAGAGCAGCTCACCCTACAAGCCAAGGAGCACACAAGTATGTTACTAACACAGCTTTACACTCCAGCACGTAGTTGGGCGTAGATGTCTTTTACGCACTCGCTTTACTACAAATGAAGGGACCCACTAGCAATTTTTCATATCTTTACACTTGAGTACTACCTAGTTTGGGAAAAACAGTGTTTGCAGGTGTTTCGTAGCTTTAAGCTCACAATACACCAAACTGCTGCTGGTTAATGCTGAGCGTCTTTGTCGCCTTGTTGTCCTGCTCCTCGATGTGTCCTGCACTGTTGGCGCTAGTCGGACCCCTGTCAACTGCTTTTCAGCCGACTTAGCATGTTTAATCAGCAGAGCATGCGGTGAAAGAAACCGCTCTGATCCACGCAGCAACCAAAAGACCAAAGTCTGACAATGCCAGTGCCATTTGCATTTAGATTAGAAGTGGCTAGAAGCTGTCTGTGGTGAGTGAGAGTGGTGGGAAGTTCGTCTGTATATCAGCAGTACAAGGTCTTTCCATTGCCGCTTTCCCTTTTTTAATGACGAATACAGACTACCACCACCTGCTGGTATGGAGAGTTAAACGGCAAATGCAAGATGGCATTGAGCAGCCATGTAGGATGTATGTATGTTCTATGACACTTTAAGAATTTACATAAAGAAAGCCCACGATAAAGCGTATAAAGCTTACTATTTTATATTACACTAATATTGTTAAAGATGTTTTGGGCCTTTAGTCACATTTCACATATCATTAGTTTAATAATGTAATATAATAAAAAATAATGTATCACTTGTCCTTTTGTATATCTTGCTGCTAATACTTCTGTACCATATAGCGCAACAGTATTTTTTTGTACTGGTACTTTTACATAGAGGTTCTGAGTAGTTCAACTATAACTGTTGTAGCTTTCAAACAAGAACAACTCTACGAAGCCTTCTAAGCATCAAAACATGAAGAAAGAAGCAATATATGGTAACAAATTAGGTTCTTGCAAGATTCATGTGTTGCATCTTTCAGAAATGTTTTTCAGTAATGACAAAAATGAGTCTTGACCTATATCATTAGTTGATGTTAAATGATAATAAGAGCAACTTCAAAAAGTCAAAGCCTTGGGCAGTTCACTAAATTGTTTGACACACAATAAATGTAGGACAGGCGTATAAAAAAACCTAACCAATTGTGTTTGGAGTAGGAAGGCTCAGAGGGGCTTTTAACACCATGCAGATTATATCTCTAGTGAGATATTCGAGCAATAATGTAATACTTGGAACACTGTTCTCTCTGAACGCTACATTTATGACGGAGACGTGGCTCTACCAGTAAACTAAACCGAAGTACAAAAAAATACAAGCTCTTTTATATAAGGTTAGTTCTGCGGACCATGTATTGTGCAGTTACCATGTCTGCAATCTGTCTGCTTTCTTCAGGCTGCATTATTATGACGGAAAACAGGCTTAAGATGTTAAATTATTGAGACTCTCATATGTACATTACATCCAGAGATCCTGTTGGTACTTCTAGTGAGGGAAAAAAAAAAGTCCCACCTGCGAATGTGCTTATGTTTCGTACAGACAATCAAAATTCACATATAACGGGTAACACTTGTGAAAGATCACGCTTTTCAGACAAACAAAGTTGGGTTCACAAGCAATGTGAGAAATATGGTATTTTGGGGGAAGTGTGCAGACGGACAAAAGACTGATGGTTGGGAGCGTTTACGTCTTTTTGGTTTAGCGACTCCTGGCTTTCTGGTTGGAGGGAGAAAAATGGTTGTCCTACTCAGAAAGTGACAATTATTGCACCACACAGGGGAAACATAGCGGATACACAGTGACAGGAAGTGAACACTGTGGTTCTGAAATGATACACATTTAACGCGATAACTAAAGTCTTGATGATTTCTAGCATGCTTAGTGTTGTGGTAAGTCACTGTTCCTCGGTGCTGATGTTGCTATAATAACATGATATTATATGCTCATAAAATATATTGAAATGTCTGTTTGACCAGTGAAATAGATGTTTAACAATCACAGCAATGCAGCGTTAACCTACAGTCTCCATAGATCGTAGGCTGATTTAGAATCTGCTGACTCACAATGCTCTGAATCTTTCCTTAACAAATATGGTTATATGGAAAATATGGTGTCACTAATATTATTTTAAAGTTTTCATTCAAATTTAGAACAAGCTTATGTCCATTATCAAATATTATGAGAGAAACAGCCGGTGATGCTAACATATAGCATCAAACACACCCGCTCTTCAAATGCATTTACAGAATTTCCTAAATAAAATATAGTATAAGAGTCAACCTTTGTACAATGTGCTTGTGTAGTATATTCTGAAAGCTTTCACCTACATGACTTGGCCTGTGCAGATGTGTGAGTGCCCAGCTTGCGGGTGAACAGTCATGCTAACTAATGCATGACTGTTGTGGTGGTTTTACCTGTCAGGGTCAAAGTTTATTTTTATCCTGACCCACTCCAGGCTTTTGAAGTTATAGGTGAGAAGCCACGTCACCTGTGTCTCAGCAGAGAACACACATATTAATCATGAAATGCGATGGATCAGACATTTTGCTGATTGTTTTTAAGATGCCACGTCTGTGTTGTCACGATGCCCTTTTGCTGTTTGTGTCTTCTCTGTCACAGTGTGGGCACATGGAAGACATTCTGCTTTCTATGTGATTGTTTATGTTTCACTGTTATGAGCATATGCACACACACACTCACTCTGCTACTCTCTCCTCAGCTGATGCTGATTCTAGCTGATTAACTGAGGTTGACCTTTTCCCCTACCCAGCTGCTCCTGTCAGTCCATGCTCAGGTTCTTTAAGCGTATTATTCTACAACATAACACTGGTCTGTGTGTGTAATGGGCCAGGTTTCATACTCCAGCATTGGCACAACTGCTGCACAGTAATCTTCCGCTTGTATAAGCAAAGAGTAACGAGCGCTCTTGATTTACAGCTTTCTGCGTGCAAGCAATTACAGAGCCAGCTCTTCAAAATCAATAGGCCACCCAGCACTCCCCTCTTTCAAGCTTCTGGGAGAGAAATCTTCCTCCCAACATTAAATTTGGTATCAGCGAGGGGACCTTATGTGCGCTTGCCTCCCAGATGAAATTGAAATGGACGTCGCTGCTCATTCATAAAAATCTAAGCAGCATTCCTGCAAACATTCAGCTGGCACTGATGCTTCACAGGCATCACAACAATTTTGTTTGCTTTAGTTGGTATTCTCTGTGGCATAACAGTGGGTAATGAAATGTGATCATTATATAATTCCCATTTGTTCTCTCTCCACTTCCATTGTAGATACCATTTGTTATTTGACACAGTTAACTAAGTTTGTGTTACAGTTTGTTTGTTTCATCCTGCGACAGCAGAAATTAAGCTCAACCTAAGATAATGTTCTCATATTTCGTGTTATCCCGGATTTGAATCAGAATAACACTGAATATCATTGCACAAAATGTCATATATATATAGCATATGTATTATTTTAAATACTTCATTTACACCAGACGGAAGATAATTTGTTGTTAAAATGAAACTCAGCTCCATGCAGATATTGAAAACTGGAAGTAATTTTACATACACTTCATGTCTGTTTCTACTTTCACATTCTCAGCACTTTATGCCACGTAGTCTGTTCTATATGTAAAGTGCACTCAAATTGTGCTGAGTGAGTAAGTGACAACAGAAAATCATCAGCTAATTTTTTAGCTTCAGACACTCATGCCAGTGTCATGTCAGAGTGTTGATGTGTGAAGAAGACATGGTTTCATTCTTTTTGTGTGCTCAGTTGTTGGAACTAGTGCTGTTGTATGTGCGCCCCTTCAGCCTTCTGAGGACTGATTTTAGTTTTAACCTGGATTTCTTTAAATAGCTGTTGTGGCATTTGTGTCTCGATGACAAAAAGATACATAAAGTAAAGTGAAACTTTTCTCGTCTTGTGTCACATGCATTGTAATGACAAGGTGCTGCACTGGCCAATTAAAGCTAACCAGTCACATATTTTCTGTTCAAAAGCTTTAATTAAGCACTGTGCAATGTTAAGGTGTCTTCAAACATCACAAATCCGTCCCCCTGATTATACCGTGTTTCATTGTCTCACTTATTGTTTCAGGGTTAGGGTTATTTTCTGGGTCATAGTTACAGTTTAGTACAGATTAGTGTCAGGGCTGCGGGTTGTAGTAGTTTAGTAGTTATTATAGTAATAATGTAGTAGTTATTATAGCTAAGTTCAGTGCACCAGACTTTGCACTATGTCTCTGAGGGTCCTCTCAAAACTAATTACTATCCACCATGATGGAAAACTCACAGAAGTAGGCTTTATTGATTGCCACACTTTTAACTCAAGGGGAGCAGGAGTCGCTTTACAGAGTTCTACATATTTCCAGACCTACATCAAGAATAATTTCTAGTCCTGTTGTATGAGATAGTCATTATTGTTGTCCTGAATTCTAAGTGTAATTTTGTGATTGGAGTAAAGGCAATCTTTCAAGTGTGCAGTCCTCCTCTGTGAGCCCAGCCAGCCTCACTAATATGCAGCATAGACCTGTCTAAGCACATCATATCTGTTGTGGTGGAGTTAACAAGGAGACGCAGATGAGTGTCAAAATAATGCGCTCATCAAATACCAGCAGTGCCACTGAATTGGTGGAGGCCACTGAAGCTTTGACTGCTGTGACCTCTAAATCACACTGACCTCTGACGCATTTCTACTACTGAATCAGTGTCTATCTACAACATCCATTATGTCCTGGACTCAGTACATTGTCCAAAAAATACATAATAATGTGCATAAGTCACATGTATGTACATATTCACATGTATGAATATATTTAAATCCCCAACAGTTCTTTAATTAATAATTTGTTTGGGTTTTCTATTTTGTATATTGTCTTTTTCTGAATAATCTATTTGCATTAATCACCAACAGAGGCTAGAGAAAATTTGCAATCATACATACCATACAAATGTGCTTGATGTTATAGGATGTTGTAGTTCAGTACACAGTACCTGATTTTCAACACTTTCTAAGCAGGTAATATGAATTTACTAAGGAGTAAAATCCAAACAGCTGTTGAAAGTTATTAGTTGATAAAGTAACCAAGAATGGAAAATGTTTTCACATTTTTGTCCAAATTAAACTCTAATGTGCTTTCTCCATTAAATTTCATTCTGATCTAATTCAGTCCGTTGTGATAAGATGCAAGTTGAAATTAAAAAGCTCTTTCTGTCTGTTTCATCCACACGCTGCATCATGATAATGTGCAGTGTGATAAATAAAATATTGAAAGATTCACTTCCCTGAACGACCTATGCTTACCACCATGGTATCCTTCCCCAGCTGTGCGTGTTTGTTGCTTTAACTAAGGTAGCATCTTTCCAGATGGATTCAAAGAGGGAGAGCTACTCAGCTGTTGCTAGACTGCCTTCTGGCAGTGCTAGAGCTTCTGGGACCAAAGATGTGTGACTCACTTACAGTCATGATTCCCCCTAAATTAACAGTCAGTCAGTGAAGTGCACTGAAGTTATCTCTTTGTTTGTCTCCATGTTGGAAACTGGAGAGTGTAATTGTTAGCTATGTCAAGAAAGATGGCATAAACTGGACTGTTGGTGCCTTTAAGGAAAGAAGTTATGAGCCTGTGACATGCACATTTTTAAACACTGGGTTCATACATGTGTGGCAGTAAGGCCAGATAAGACCAGAAGGCAATGTTCTTCATTGCTAGTCTGGTCCGACCTTGTTTCATTCTCTGGCTAACTTTTAAAGTTACAATTATTTCAAAATGTTTCAGTTTTAAACATTTTTTTGTTGTCTTAAAAATGTGAACTTTTAAGGCGGAGGATGAATTAGGGATGAATAATTAGTTTTAAAAATGTAGAATAAATTATCAACTGAACTGAACTGAACTGAAAACAAATTGAGTTGTGGACAAGTGGCAGTAGCAGTAGCAATAGTGACTGAATCAACTAATTTCACCATTGTTTACAATGGTTTGTTATTATGGAAATAAATTACTAATTGTTATCTTCCTGTTTGTTTTTTCAGTCCACTTTTTAGTGCATGAAACTTTAAATCAACAAAAATGTATCTACTTACATTAAGTCAACAGCAATTACCGATTTTTCTGCCATGTACACACATAACTGGGTTTAAGGCAGCAGGCATTCATCACTCTGCTACTTTCATCAGAGAGGAATGGAAGGATGAAAGGGGGGGTCATTACATGAAATGATACTGCCTCATTTTTAAATCAAGTCTGCCCAAAGTCCAAGTAATACGGGAACAAACACAAAGCGCCCCGTAATTAATAAGCCACTTTTCACCAATTGCCCATGAAACCTGGTTCCCTGACCTGGCTACTGAAGTGAATATCATTCTTTGACCAGTCAGTTACAGCACCTCTGCCCTCACAGTTCCTGAACAGGGGACTTTTTGCCAACTGGAACTAACGTGCAGAAACAAAATCTAGTCCCTGGTTCCCCTAGTCTTAACCAGTGTTTACTTACTTTACCAAGTTCCTCAAAAAGTTCTTGTTAATCCAGGTGGAAAGTTTGCTACTAACATTGGTGTTCTGTCTGTTAAGCTCTTTTTATTTTTTCATTTGAGGTCTGTCACTGACTTTTTTTGTAGCTTTTCACATACACAGACACAGAATAAAAACCTACATTTACAGTTGTACAATTTGTTTCATTCATATTGTGGGAAAACAACTAAGAGAATGCCATCATCTTACTGTCACTTTACAACTATGTCAGCAGACGAGACAAAAGACGCAGTATCGCACACATTGGTCTGTTTGTATTTTTCTTCAGTGTCAAATAGACTGATGTCTGTGTAATAAGTTGTCATGTCCATACAAAACAGATGGGCATTATTGAAGTCTTCTGACAGTTTAGCTGAAGCTGAGTGCTTGAAATGCTGCTGAGATGGATCCTTCCACATGAGTGCCCGGAGGAAGCCTCACTTCACACTGTGCCAGTCAAGCCACACCGTGACACTCCCATCTCTCAACAGGCACAGCATTACGGATGGCACTTGCTGTCACAACATAGCAGAATGATAGGGCCTCGCTGCTTGCTCCCAAGCCTCCCACTGATCATGGCGTCTGCTGAACGATTGCAGAGAATACATTTAACCACCCTATAAACCACTCCAGTGGTGTCTCGGCTCCCTGAGAGTATGATAGGGTTGGCGACCTTTCCTCATCTCGCCTTATGAGGCTCACACTCAGGAGGAACCTCAAGGGAAGGCTTCAAAACATAATATATTTGTGTCAGGTGTATTTTATACACAATAGCATTTCTAACAGCTAAAACATACAGTAAGTAGAGATACTTTCAGTATAAGTAAAAGGGAAAAGGTTGATGAACAGTCTATGGATCTAAATCTTATGGTGAAATGGAAAATAGAGCATGTGTAGTTTCTGTTATGTGCAAGTTAAACACAATAAACTACTTACTAGGTTCATCTACCTTCTAGATTTATGTGATGCATGAGGTTAGTTAGTTGACCCATTTTACAAGTCTATGTGTAGGCCTCAACCTTGGTCGTCAAGGCACACTGTCCTACTTGTTTTCCAGCTATCCCTATCCATCCCACTGCTGATTAACTGGATCAGGTATGTTCAGCCAATCAGAAGCTATAAGTCCAGAGATAGCTGAAAATAAAGCAGGACATTGTGCCATGAGGACCAGCGTTGAGAACCACTGTTCAGGGTTCCAGTACCACTTTTAAAAGCAGCTTTTGTTTTGGACAGAGCCGGGTAGTTAACTGGGTATTTCCCATTATGTATTGTAAATCCCATAATGTAAAACTATTTCTAACAGTAATTTTTGAAATGTCCTCGTTCCATTCCTTTTTAATTTTAACCTCTGCTCTGTTAAAAAAATCAAAGCCAATTCAAGGATGTGGGCCTGGAGAAATCTGTCCATTAAAGAGCATTAAAAGTATTTCAAAAATCACTTTTTTATAACAAATGGGCCGATACTGTCTAGACATAAGTCACACCACATTATGTTGAGAGAGACTGATTTTGTTTTGTTTTTTTTTTCATTCATTTCCATTATTATAAATGTCAGTGTGATTTTCAGGTTTTCTGATTTCACCACATTTAACTACATAGTTTACACTACTTTCTACTCTAAGCATATAATGGTGTATAATTATGGAAGTTTTGTTTCAAAGCCACCATACTTGCTACTCAAGCAGAAATTGTTTAAATTCTCTGATTGGTTAGAAGGGTGAGCCTTTCTTGAAAAAGTGGTGTAGGTATGTAGAAGAGACCATGATAACCTTACAGTTTCAATAATAACAACGATAACAGGCTTAGACAAAACATTGTTAGTTGAGGAAATCTTTAATTTTAACTTTGTTAACTGCAGCTTCCTGGGTTTGAGTCTGCATGTTATGCTCATTTTCTTCTCCCATGTTTCCTATCTAACTATGTGCTAGATTCTGTCAAATACAGAGGAAAAACTAATCATGAAGCAATGACAAAACAATTTTTTATTGACATGCTTTTTAAATTGAAGGTCAGCTTACTGCTGTTAAGTGCCAATCAATACAAACTGTTTGAAGATGTCCACTTTATGTGTCTAACTAAAATCCAGGTGGTGAGGTGATTTGTGACGTTGATCTTAGCTGAGGAACGTTGCTTACAGTTGTTTCCAGTTTCTGTTGCTGTCACAGGCATGAGATTGGTATGTTAGCCATCCTCTTTTATTCCCTGTAAAAGGTCAAGGCCGTAGGCAGCTATTTTTTCCCATGTTTTACACTTCAGGGCTCTGACACCACAAGTGTGCAATTGTGCGTTTCTGCAACTTATCTCCAAGGGCTGACCAAACTGGATCAAGTTGACACTCCAGCTGTGTAATTATAGAGCTTGCTGGTGTTTAACTTTTCCCTCTCTGTTTGTTTTACTATGCTGCTTTTCTCTGTGATTGCTTTGTTACTGCATACAGCAGAGATGTTGTCACAGCGCCGGTGGCACCCATTGACCTTAAGGTCAATCTGGTAGCAGGTTCTGAGTTTTGACAGGGGCAGCCAACTGTGTAGAGAGGAGCATGCCTTCAGGCGCTCAGCGTGTTCCGTCAATGTTCATTAGTCAGAGAAACTGCATAGTATCACTCCTTTGTCTTTTATTAACAGGGTGAACCAATGACATATTTAGTTTGAGCCAGGAAGCTGTGACTGTCACTGTAACCTGCCTCTTTACATCACGAAGTCCTAGCAACAATGCTAAAAGGCTTACCAACAACTGCTGTCATTGCACATTATGCTTCTTCCCAATAATATGTGCAAGCTTACAACTCACACACATACACACACACCTTCTGGGAACACAGTTACAGGTTGTGTTTCTGGAATTAAAGACAAACACACACTTCAAGCGATGGACATTCTCAACTGTGCAATATTTAACTTCCTGAAGCAAAAGAGGTTACAAGTGCATGTACAGCTCATTACAGGGTTGAGTCAGGGATGTGTGGAGAGAGACTTTCCTGTGGTTCCTCATGAGGTGAATGAAACAATTAGTTTCTGCTGTGTGAGAGCTACAAAATACACATTTCCCTGTTTTGTTAAGATAGCCTGCAGAAGTGCCACCATTGGTGACTCTGAGGGACATTTTTTCCCACACAGTAGCCCAGAAAATAATTTTTTAGTTGCATCAGTAAGTAATATGCCCTAGTTTGTATGATGTTGTTACATCATACAAGAACTATTACATACATTTTTTACGGAAACCCAGTTTTTTTGGGAGGATTATATAACGGTGAATTTTGAAATGCAGACTTAATGTTCTGCTTCCTCATCTTTAGGTCATTGCGGTGGTTAAACCAAAAAGTCTGAGTGTCGTTTACTGTACATTTGTCCCCTCCTTGCTCTTTTCACATCTCTCCCCGCTTTTAAAGTGTGACTGTAACTGCTTTACAGACTGAAAAAGTGACTTATTCATTATGAAAAGATCTACACTTATTTTGAATCCTAAAAGCATTGTCGTAAATATTTTATTCTGTGAAATTTCTACCTTTTATGTGCAAAGTGAGATTAAGTAGTGCAAGCCTTTTTTAACTCAAGTAACACAGTAGGACATTTGCACATGTGCTAATTTAGTCAAATTGATTGTAACATTATTATCAAACTGCATTTTTTTAAACACAACGAAAAGGCAAGCTCTTTGAATTATATACATACTGTAAAATAACTAATATTTCATGTATCCTTATCTGTGTATGAAAAACTTCTATTCTGTTCATTCATTAGAAGCCACAGAACAATGCAGAGAAACTAGTTGTAGAACAGGTAACAGATTTTTAAGGAATGTTCACTTTTTATTTTAACTTCAAAACCCACAGGTTTTATTCCAACAGCTGTGGCTGTAATCCTGAATCAAAACTATTTTAACTCCCCTCACCTTGTAATCCTAGTGTGTCTGATTTTCTGTTATTTTACAGCCTGATACTCAGGTAGGCTTTACTTAACAATATATAATAAGAAACATTCAGGACATGTTTAGATCAACCCATACAGAAAGAAAAATATTGTTAAATCTAAAAATAGTGCAAATATAATTAAGAATATCACAAATGAAAAGCAACAACAGCAGATAATTAATATATTTCTGTCCTGTTAAACAAAATCAAACCATGCACTGTAGTATCCATTCTGCCATAGTATTCTATTTCAGTTTCATCTCTGATAAACAAAGAGGTTATGAGAATATTTGGAGTTAAATGTCTAGTTGGGAGCCATTAAATCATTGCACAGGAGGGTACAATGGGATGGCATAATTAAAAGAGTGTCAGTCAAAGTTGAGATTGAAATCTAATGTATGAACCTGATGTGAAAAGCTAAGCCTGTTATGCCAAGCCAACATCTTAACCAAGCCATTTGGTTAAGCTGTGAACTGCAGGTTCAGTTGTTCGATTGCTGGTTCCTCCTGCCCACTGAACAAGACACTGAATCCCAAACCCTTTCTTTCTTAATGTGGATTCATAAAATATATCAAAAAATGAAAAACAAAAACTAATGTCAGTAGTGTTTGTTTCTTCACTATTATAAAGAATCTGGATAATTAATCAAACAGTAGTATAATAGTCTCTCAAAAGACAGAACGTGAGCAGTCATCACCATATAATTTCAGAACATATCTCTACAGAGTGTCCATTAAACTTTATAGAAATTTGAATGAAAACATTGCTGAAACATCGACTTGTTTAAATGCGAGGGTTGTCATGCTGCTAGAACTTGAAGGCGCACAAGGTACAAATTAGATACGCAGATATAAGCTATGCAGAGCGAAAAGTTCCCAACATGTGTATAACACATTTTATCTGCTGACGGAGAGATTGTTGAAAACAGCTAGAGGTCTCGCCACGTTCCACAGAGACAATGTTTAATCATGTTTAATGTGCCTTATCTTGAACTATTTTAGGAAGAGAATTGATACCCTCAATTGCATGACTGCACTGAGCCTGTGGATTGTTAAATGTGACTATTGTTGAGATGACTGAAAGTGGAGGGATGATTAGTGTTTAGACTGGGGATTCTTCCATGGTCATAGTGGAAGTGCTGAAATAGACAGATGCAAATGGACAGCAAAGCCAAGAGTCAAGAGTATCAGCTTTGTGTGAATAAGGAGCAGGAAAAAGTTGAGAGAAAAATATCCAAGGTCTTAGATGAGTCTGAAAAGATGCAGAACTTCTCCCTCTTTAGGGGTTTTCCCCAAGCTTGCTTTAAAAAAATCCCCCACACTCGTGGTTTGAAATGCAAAGTTAACAGTTTTACTCAGCCCCCCAAGGCTTGTATAGTCTCTCCTAATCTTTTTTAATGTGTCAAAAGGCTTTCTTGAGAGTCTCTGTGAAATTTCACACTTAAGTTGTTTGCAAAGTCAGTCTGAATTACAGTGCAGGGTGAGGGTTAACTTTTCTGAAGGGGTTATGAAAAACTTTTTTGAAAACTGTATGTGTTTGTGTTTGTTTGTGGAGGGATATTAGACACACCAACACAGTATGCATTTAGACTGATGCTGTGTGCTCAGTTGGATTTCTAGATTTCAAACTGTGCTTCATGAGGGTGGCTGCTACAAATAATCCTGAAGTGTATCATTAGCTGGGTAATCTAATTTTATGTGGGGATAAACAAACCTTTTCATCGTTAATAGTAAACTTTACTGTTAAGTGAAGTGTGCATTTAATTTTAATATCTTTGTAATTAATTGCACATAGTGGAATTTTACGACAATTATATGATCATATTATCGCTTGTATCACTTTTATCGCCTATGTCAGCCTCAAATAGCAAATTATGACCATATCATAATGAGGGAGTATTTTTGTATACAACAAAACAATGCAATAGAAATCCAGTTTATTCAAACAAACCTGTCTCCTAAATATGAGGTATGTTAGCGCTGCGTTTATTAATACAAGGCCAGTTGCGGGGAGCTGGTTGTAATGGATGGGTGGGTTAGTCTCTCCACTATCAGTCATCTCAACATTAAAATGTGACAAACCCCAGACCTGAGGTCAGTTCCAGAGTCCTGTTTGTGGTTAAGTTCAGGCAAGATAAGTACTTTCGCTAAGGTTAGAGATTCAAGATTCAAGATTCAAAACACTTTATTAATCCCAGAGGGGAAATTGTTTTGCCTTGTTACAGTTGCTCTCCTACAGACCGAAGAAAAGACCTTGTTAAATGTTTAAATCTTAATAAACATGTTGTGCATGAAGTTATTTGTTTCTTGAGTCTGATACATTTCCTCTAAAAAAGTATTCCTAACCCCAACTACAAAATTAATTTAATTAATAAAATTAATTAAAGTCAAGGATTCATTTTTTGAGTGTACTATTCTTAAATATTTTTAAAATGTATCAACTGGAAGATACAAACAGTAAGAGCACAGGAAGCATTGTCAGAAACTAAAAAAAAACAGCCTATATATTTTATATAACAAGAAACTAACATTATCAGTAAATATTGCTCAAGCACTACTATATAATGTTAGTGTAAGTGTTCATGATATTATCTCAGACCATCCTCATTAACATGACAGGTCAAAGACCTACAACAAAAAATTAATAAGAGAATCTTTCCACTACACAGGCATTTGGGGTCAAATAGTATGCATTTGATAAGTTTCATCGCCCTCAGAAAGCAGTGAATCCATTCTCTTAATGTAATTTGCAGAAAATGTACCGTGACAGTGTAATTATTTTGAGGGGACCAATTTGCATTTCCAGTCCTCTTCTAACTAACTGTTACTGTAGGTTCCAAGGCCTTAAAGATAAATTAATAATCTAGAGTATTTAAAAGCCATGAAACATTTAAATTAAGTAATTTCACTTCCTAAAGGGCATACTGGAGATTTTTCCATACACATGCAGACAGACACACTTTTTAAAAAAAACATCAGCACTAATCACTGAGACAGAAATCTGAGTGAGAGCAGAAAATATTTTCTGGAGCTTTTAATGGTTCCTTAGGGGCTCCCCTCTGACTTAGATTAGATGGGATTTAGACAAAGTTGATGCGTGTACCTCTCCTAACAAAATTTAAAGTTCTTTTTTATCTCAGTACATTATTAGGATCACATTAACATACACTTTTTCTGATAGAACATATGTGCTTTCAATTGAATTTAAGCGAGGAATTAGAAGGATGTGTAGCGCAGCTGAAAACCACAGCTATTTGTGACATTTCTGCACAGCAGGCTTTGATCACCGTTTAAGGGGAATCGATTGGAATTGTTGCTCTGCCCCAATTTTGAAGACATCTCATCAAACTGAGTTGCAAAGGTTTTGAAGACTACAAGTGTTCATTTTTGTTCCCTTAGTGCTGCAAATTTAGTAATTGACTCCGATTTTGGCTTCAGGCAGTAACCTAATAAGGCCGTCCAAGGTTAATGATAGACCCTTTTTAGACTGGCTGAATGTCTGACACCGATACATAGTGGTAGTGAAAAACAATTATTACTTACATGAGAGACACTCAGGGCAGAAGTCTCTGACATCTGAGTGAAACGCTGTTATTCTCTTTGTTGTTTGCTGCTGCATTATGTTTTAGTTGGTTTTAGTTAGGCTGGTGCATCAAATGTAGCCATTGGACAGAAGATGAAATCGCTACAGTTGTTCAGACAGTGAGAATATCAGCAGCCGGGTTGTGTTGCTGCTTTACAGCCATCTCTTCCCAGGAACACTAGCGTCACAAATCACAGTGATTTAGCATCTTTCCCGTCCAAGCAGCTGGAGTCAGCACAACTGTCATGTGCCATTGCCAATCTGCTGTCATGGCATCCTCTCTCAAACAATTTATCCCTTCCCCTCTTGCTTTATTAGCCATAGATTATGGGTGGTCTCAGGCAGTGTAGAGCCTCTGCTGTCGAGGTAGGCTTGTAATTGACTCTGGGGAGGCAGGGTGGATAATCATTTAAGTGTAAACCACACTGTCAGTAAATAGCCATTGAATACAACAGTTCCTTCCACGATTGATCAAGAATGAATTTATCAAAGTTTTCAGCTCATCCTCTCACTGTTACTGTTACTAGCCTGTTAGAATCCTTTTTAACCAAAATTGCAAGGGATCACAGTGGCGGCCCTTTAGTGTGTTGAACCCCCCTCCACTTTGGTCTTAACTGAAATATTGCAACAACTATTCAGCGTATTGGAATGATAATAATACCAGATGATGGATCCTAATTTGTTTGGTGAGCCTCTGACTTTTCCTCTAGGACCACCATAAAGTTAAGGATTGTGAAGTGTTGCATGGATTGCGATGGAATTTGCTGCACAAATTCATGTTCCCCTGATGCTTTTTAGCACTTTGGTGATCCTCCTAACTTTTCCACCTTGGACTGCCACATTTTCAATACTTTGATTTATGGTCAAGAATTAATGATACTCTCACCAGCGTCAGTTGTACATAGTGTTTTTGTTGCAAACCACTAAATAAGAAGGTGTAAATGTATAGTTTTGTCCTTAGATTACATTTTCAGTCCATACAGTCAGTTTGTTTTCAGTAAAGCATTTGTTTTTTTCTCTTTTTCAGAACTCTGGATCTTTAGCCTCCACTCCCAATGCTCCAGTTACTGGTTACAAACGAATGGTCATTCCAAATCAGCCACCACTAACTGCCACCAAAAAGTCTACACCCAAACCCCAGGCTCCTGGGGGTGTCTCTTCACCCCCTCCTTCCTCTGTCAGCCCAGTGGCCAAGCCTCAAAGCCAAATGACTCCTCAGCCTGTCCCTGCTTCCTACGCTACAGCCTCAACCCCAAGCCAGCCCACTTTCAATGTCCAGGTAAGGTCGGCCCAGCCAGGCCCCCAGCATCAAGCCCCAGGGGGTCACCAGTTTGGCCAGCAGCCCATTCGCAGCCCTTCACAGGTGCAATACATGCCCGCCCAGCCCAAAGGTCCCGACTTTGCCTATGGGCCACCACAGCCTGGCTTCTCTCCAATGGCTCAGGGTGCATATCAACAACAGCACTATCCTGGAGCACCCCAAGCAGGTAGCCCCAGCCCAAGGAGACCTGACCCTGCCCCCACCCAAACATACCAGCCTCCGGGCCCCAAGAAAACCTACATCACAGATGTACCACCAAGCTTGGCTCCTTACTCTTCTGGACCAACTATTCCACCAAAGGTAAAAACATTCATGCATTTGCAAAACAAATAATGAATTCAGTAAATAATGAATGAGGTTTGTGACAGTGGAAAACTGTAAAACACAAAGTCATTTTCCTTGCTCATTACAATCTTTCAATACACCTACAGCAGCCGTGGCTGAGGCAACAGTGAATATGTCAGTTTAGCCATCTACTATTCTGTCCATTCATTCTTTTTGTCACTTCCTGACATACTGCATTGTCTGAGTTTGTGCAGCAGGCTAAGAAGAGTAGCCCAGACATGTATTTCCCCATCCAGATCTCCTAACTCCTTGAGGATCCCAAAGCTTTCCCAGTTCCAAATGGGATATTTAATCCCTCCAGTGTGTTCTAGGTTTGCCCTGGGGCCTCCTCTCACTCAGACTTCCCTGGAATACCTCCACAGGGAGTCTATGGAGACGTCCTGATTGGGTCCTAGCTTTTGTCAAAAGTGTACCAGTTCTTCTTTAAAACTCTTAAGGACATAACTGAACTTCACCATATATCTCTGAGGACAAGCACAGTCATTATTTTGTATAAATTTGTATAATTTCTCTTTTTAATGCTAACTAAAGTCTGTAACTATAGCTAGTGGTTGGAACATAGTGAGTGGTAAATCTTAGCCATTGTTCTTTCTCTATATGATTTTTCAGGGTAAACAACTGCATGACTGAAATCACTTCATCATTTTGCCCGTTAAAGTTCTTACTGAGTTTTTTCATACTCAACATGACCCAAGGCCTTTTAAACACATTCACATGGGTCAGCAACTTGCATTTAACATTAAGCTATGACAGAGTTCAGAGTTGTGGTTTAATGAAACTGATACATAAACGTTACTAGGTAGAATTTTGATTAATGGAAGCAAGTGCATGTCTGAAAGAATATGTGCATTTTACTGCTAGAGACAGTAAAAAATGTATCAGCATCAGAAGTCTGTCATATAATAGCACAAATAAATATAAACTATTGCCATAATAATAATATTAATAATAATGATTACATTTAATATAGACATACGCTTGGCCTGAAGCCTTCAAAAGCATTGAAAGGTACTGGATCAAGCACTAGTCCTTTTTATAGAACTGTACATGACTGAGAAGATTTACAAAATAGTCGTGCCTTAGAACCCACATCTATACTAATCTCTGTCGACAATCTCTGGAAAGTGCAAGGCCCTTGAGTTTTCTTTAATTCAAGGATTTTATGCTAGTTCACAATACAAACTGGGCCTCCCAGCCTCCGGGAATAGCTCATCAAGGACTGCACTTTACTAAATACAAATTAGCTTCAACATTGCAGCACATATCTTAAAAATAAGTCTAATTATATTTGTTCAAAACAGAAGTCTACATTTTGCTTGAAAAGCTTGCTTTGGTCCCAGTATGATGCATTGTTAAAAAACAAAAGGTGGCGTTTAATACATTTGTAAGCATCTCTTTGATTTTAGATAAAAGCAAATCACTAATTTTACAGATAGTACATGTAGACTATATATATATTTGTCTTTCTTTCCCAAGGATATAGTGCACTGTAGTGCAGTGATAATGGCCCCTGTGCCTCCCTCCCCTGTGCTTCATTTGAATGCTTTGAAACATATTGGGAAACATAACGTTCCATATGGACACATTCATCTAAAGAAAATGGCACGTGTGATGTTCAACCAACTCTCCCCTAAAACATTTGCATCCAAACCTTAGCTCTAATCAGTTTTTTTTTTGTTTGTGTCTAGTATAGCAAATCTTTAATTCCAAAACGGACCAGACACGTTATAAAAGACAGATTAAAATAAAAAAAAATCTGACATGTCTGCCTTTATGATAATCACTCTCCTTGGCCCAAATGTTGTGACATGTTCATAACCTTTTACAAATGGTGTTAAGTCTACTTAAAAGAAGAGGGCTGCGGCTCTTTTAATCTGTTTGTAAATAACTCAAAACATAGTCAATTAAAGGAACTATTTATGTATTTGTCATAATTATCAAATATTATCTCCAGTCACTTTGAGTTAATCGTGGTTTTATGTAATACCCCAGACTTTCCCATTAGGGGGTCTGTGACTTTGATTGAGGACTTTATTAAAGAGATAATTTCACATAATTGAGTGTATTCATAGAAGGTCAGTGTCATTAGAAGTCCAAGTTAAACTCCTTGGATGATATTTTATGATCTAGACTTGTTCTGATTAGCTCATCTGCTCTGTTCCCTGACTCCTCTGCCACCCAGAACCCAATCCCCTAAAGTGCCCTTACTCACACGTAAAGTGAAGGTGTAAAAACAGCTTCTCACTTCAGCAGGCTTCAAGGACACTTAATTACCCAAATCCACCAGTGTTTGATCTTTATTGTGCTAAAAAATTAACAGATTTCATGGCTGCCGGTTAACATACCAATTTCCACGAGTCTCTCTGCCTTTCCCGAAATTGGAGGAACCCAAAGCTGCATGATGACTTGTGTTATTGCTGAGCTTGAGTGACATTTGACAGAGGATTATTCTGAACTGCTCTATCCCTGCAGCCAGTTAAAGACCCCTCGAAGGTCAATGATGGTTTCAACTGTCAAACATTCAACGTCAGATGTTGAAATATGTGACATTGCTCTGTCTTCCAGTCCTGGCCACTTTGCCTTTTGACCTACACAAGAACATGTGCATATGTTACCATCAGGATGTGTCCACAGTACTTATATTTGCGACCTGGCATGAATCCTTAATCTCCCAAAACAGTGTTTGCAAAGCTACAACTAAAATCCGCTTTAAAAAGAATGCATCTGCTGTGACCATGTAAATATTACTTGAGAAATGAACTGGTTATTTTCATATTTAAAGTTTAATTCCTGGTGATGAAGAAGAATATTGTCTGTGGCAAAATAAACCAAATTGAAAAAATTCTGTTATTTTTATAGCACTTTTCACATACAAAGCAGCTATGTGCTTACATAGTTTAACATCTAAAAATTAGAATCAATTAAAATATAACTAAAAACATACTCATTTGAATGAAACCATACTGCAGTATCCTGGGAGTCAAAAATCAACACTAGCTTCCAGGCTGTTTATTTGACATTATTAGATTAGGCAAAAAGACTAGACTGGAAATTGTTAGTAACAAAAGTACTGGGACCTGAATCCTGAACTTGAATAAATCAGAGTTTGAGTCATTCAGGTGCAGGACATTTTAGACACAAGGTTCTTCGTACTGTATCAACAACAAACATGGCTTACTACCTAGTCCTAGGCTTAATGGGGCCTATAGGTGGAAGAAATTAAATAGGACCTGTTAGAGACAAGGCAAAAAAAAAATGTTGATTGACGTAGATGCACCTGAAAAAAACTGCACTTTGCTTTACAGAACAAACAAATGGTTATTTTAAACCAGACACTGCTGTATGTTTTATGATTTTGCTTGAAGATATCAAACAGTTGAGATGATATACATACAAAAAGAAAGTAACGCAGGGGATGGTGCAATATTTTTACAGCACTGTATATTGACAGACCAAATCATAGTTTATTAACTACCCTTTTCTGACCCCATTTTCTACAGTATTTTTATCCATTTCACAGCTCTATTAAAACATTACATTGATAGTGCATCCACATATTTTCCTGTGCGTGTCTTTGCAATTGTGCCATTGAACATCTACAGAATTTCCCTCTGGCTACATGAAAAAGAAATAAGTCATTCTTTACAGTTCCTTAAAGCTACTTTCTATTTTTGCTAAAGCACATCAGAAAAAGCAGTCTTAATTCTCACCATGTATGTTTATCTATTTAAATGTCAACGTGTTTAAAGGACAAAATCACGATTTCTATTTCTGTGTTCAGTTTCTGTGTAGCAATTAATGTACAGTGGAGCTTCAGAAAAAGGACTCCACTAAAATAAAACTGTGTGTGTGTGTGTGTGTGTGTGTGTGTGTGTGTGTGTGTGTGTGTGT
>OMLM01004447.1:4215-57358 GCA_900302695.1 Helostoma temminkii | reverse complement strand
GGTGAAAGGTGCACATAATGAGCCTCAAAATATAATTAGAGCATATTCCATGCATGTTTCTCAGACAGTAAAATTGTCTTTGCAGCACAATTAAAAACAAAATGACTCATGATTTTGAAAAAGCACACCCACTCACATCTAAGTATAAATACTTCAATTACACCTGTGAGCAACTCTGCCCTTTCAACAATGTCTTTGTTTCTTCTCATACTCTTCAAGAAAAGCAAGTTTATAGATATAAGCTAAAAAAAAAAGGCGCTTTGAGCTGTATTCATGATGATTTAGATAGATTATCGCCGTTAGCTTGTGTAAAGCTTCTACACTGATAATGAATAATGCACCCAATAGTTATATTTGTGTTTGTTATGTTGTTATTTATGATGCAAATAGGACACATTACTTCGGCTGCCCTCAAGGAAAGCCAGTTAGGTACAATACCTGACATGGAAAGTGATTTAAACATGCCATGTCAAGTTTTCTTGCAACCACAACTTAGTTTACTTTAGTTTAAAAGTCTTATAAATATTATAGTGCACTAGTTGCCGAATGGTTAATGCGCATGCCATAAAACTGTAATCATAATCTTAAAAAGAAAGTATATGAATATCCATCAGGCCTCACAAATTTCCTTAGAAAATATTTACAAAGTCATATATTTTTAATTTTAAAACTTGCATTGTTTATATTCAGGTTTACTTGCCAACAAACAAACATTACTCTATAGCGCCTCCAGTGGGGTCAGAAACAGCCCTTAGTAGCTTTAAGTTGTAGATCAAAATGTTTCATTTTCAAAAGTGGACATTTATGCCCTTATTATCATTGTATTTCAGTGTCAGGCTAAAAACAGTTGTTGAGTTGTTCATAAAAATAGTGGCTGCGTGATTGTTTCTGTTTAAAGTTTACATGCAGTACAGAAACTGCTACTGTTGCTCTGCTAATGTGCTGCTCATGCTACACTCTCTGTGTGGTTCAGATGTTAGATCCCAACGCTTTACAGCAGATTCTGGTGATTTTTCCCTTTTTCTAACCTGAATTTAATCAGTTACCTCAACTTACCTGCAAAACTCGGGACCTGGTTGCATTGCAAGATGTGAACGACCCCCACAGCTCGCCAGTCTGCACCTGTTAAAAAATGTCCCAAAATAAGTCTTATTATTTTAATCTTCCGAATAGATGCATCAGCACCAATGGTAGTAACCATGTGGCTCCAAAATCCGACAGAACTGCATGCTGTATTGAACACCACACATATGATGACAAACGATGACAGGGATGACTAGATTGGAACAGTACACATAAACGAAGCCTTTGCTGCTCACAATTATATTCTTTACCTGCAAAATGATCCTTTTAGATCCCCACGGACCAAAAAATAAGTACATTGGTGCGGAAGTTTGACCACAGACATGAGTCAAGTTGATCTCTCATGTAAAGACACGCCACATAAAGGCACTGTTTTTTATACAAATAAAGATTATAGATAGGTCTTTCACTTAAAGCTGTTGCAGACATTTGGTAGAATGATGTTGTGTTTAATGATTTGACCTTTCTAAAGGGTTTCATATTATCAATAGTGAGTTGAGAGGAGATTTGAGGGGGGTAGAGCTGTAGCATAATCTGTAATGTGAGAGGTAGCTTTAAAAATCAGTTTGTTATGGATCCACTGCTTCATTATATGTTTACACCACAGACATCATGACAGTTACAACAAAGTAATGCCAATGATTGTGTAAGTATTATGAAAAAAATATTGGATTCCATACAGAAACTGTGTCACATAATACAGAGGAATCCACATGGGGCAGTTAAACCCTCTTCCTCCTCCCTGCTCATGTCAGTTTGGAATATTAAATCTATTGGCCGATATCCATTGACTGATTTAAACCTTGTAACCATGCAGCACACATTCTTGTCTGGTTTGTATCACAAGTCATTACACTATTAATGCGAATCACACTGTGTGACAGGGCTCAGTTGAATTCCTCTAGCAGTGCAAACATACAGGCTAGCATATATAATTACTGCTGTGTCTACAAACATGTTGCTGGATGACATGGTGTTTGATGGTGGTCTACGCAGCATCTAGTTACCAAATGCTTCGACTAAAGGTCACTCCACGAGACCCGATCCTTGTGGTCGGCAATTGAATGTGGATCTCCTAATGTTTCACTTTCATGCCTACACATCAGAAAGCTTCCTTCCAGTAGCTGCTTCCAGGCTTGAGCTGTAACAAATCTCAAATGCAAATATAGCCACAAGCAACAACAAAAAGGAATTTGGCCCATTAAGGAAAACAGGAAAGTTAGTGCTATTGATAAATGTGGGGGACTTTAATTTTTTATGTATTTTAAAGTGACTAATGCTAAAACCTATAGATGCCTTTTGATAGGTCTCTATGAATTTGGAAATAACTAGTTTAGACTCGACTAGTTTACGTTGGTCATCAGAAAATTCAAAAGTGTCACATGGGTATGGGAACTGTGAACTAAAGGGGCTTTTTAAAACCATTATGTAAATTCATACAGTAATTAAAGAATGATGTATTAATTAAGTTTTTAAAATACTCATTAGCATTAATGATAAACTCTAACTAAACATAACTGCTTAGCATTTTTGCTGTTAGATGCACAAAACCAGTGGCTGGAAAATACCCTGTGAAGTTTTTGACCAATGCTATGGAGCAATGTGTTGATGAATGGATATCAGTTTCTCACAACACATTTTCCCGCCAGTGGTTTCTGGCTGTTTCGCTGCTCCACAGCTGGTAGCGATAACGAGCTAAAAGGTACGAAAATACGAGTAGTACGAAATTTAGAGAAATAAAGAATATAAACATATATTAGTTTGTCTACAGGAAAAGTTCATGGCACCTTCAAACCCACCTGGAGCAGAACCATTGTTAATGTTACTAGTAGCACCTCTGCCCATTAACCTAATGTCAATGTGTAATAATTAATAATAAATGTCTGTCTTGGTGAAAAACCTCATAATTGGTACTGTATAGCAATTTGTATGCAATTGTATATAATTTGTAATAGTCTTAAATGAAGTGACTTCCAAAGTAATCGTCTCATATAGTTGGTCTAAAATAGGGTTTAATGTTTCCTACGTTTTAAATATTTACTTTTTCACTTTCTCCCTCAGATTCTTGAAATTTCTTGGTTTCATTTTTATTATAAACATTTGTCTTACAAATCATTATTCAACTTTGTATTACAGTTGTAATTACAATTACAACAAACACAAGTTTTCTGATCCTCTGTTTGTCAGAATGTTATCCCAGTGTTATCAGCTTTTAATGAGTCTGAATGGTTGTAAGGGGAAAAAAAGATAAACAGATTAATCAACCAACCAACATCTAGACTGCAGCCACACATGCTACAAACACCAGGTTCCCACTGGTACTTTCCTGGGAGATTTTGATGAGAATTCCAGAGAAATACTTGATACTTGATCTTTTTTCCTGCCAATGTGACACACAGAGATGAGAAAGGAAAAATACAAATAATTTTGATGTGTAGAGCTAAACCCCTTATTATCTACAAAACCACATGAAGTCAATTCATTTAATATGAAATTTATTATTTCTTTCTGGTGTCACTTTTCTGGCTTCTTGTCCAAATTCTTTTTTACTCGTTGTCGATTGGCCAGTTCATTCGGTCAGTGCTAACCTTCACTAGATCAGAGGTGCTTGTCACATAACCGCTCATAAATAATAGGTCCTGCCACCCTGTTCTCTTATGGCTCCCCCTGAGACGAACAGCGTGTCTGGTAAATAACTGGCTGGATCGATACCTGTCATTGCAGTTCAGTGAGTCCCGGCAACCTAAGATGTCTGAGCGGTTTGTTTATTTTCAACCTTTCCTCACTGACCTGTCGTAGTGAAGGCATGAAGCTTTATCCTGTCGTACTGAGATTACTCTGTAGCTTTAAGTCTGATTAGTTAATGATGCTGCGGCATGCTGTGTGACAGCTGGATGACCCCTTTTCATTCACTCCAACTCAAATGACAGTAACAAATGTCTTTATGTAGTACCTGCAGTTTGGTTCCTAATATATTTAAACTGATAGATTTTAGACCTGTTTTGTGATGGTGCAAACTGAACTGAACAACTCAGTTTATTAGTTTACTTTGGTTAATGTGAAAGCTGTTGGTGACTGTTCTAATGTATTGATTCCACTAAGTATAATCCATATGAATGTCTACAGGCCTCCAGAACCATCTGCACAAACAGTGGCCCCTGCTGGCTCCTCGTGGACATGGTCTTTTGTCAGTGTCAACACGTCTGTGCACATAAACAAGTTTTCTCTGTTTTTGGAACATCGCTTAAAGTAGATTCCTCTCTTCCTCTGTCAACGTCCTCCTCTGTCCACAAAAATACTGGCTCAGAATCCATGAAACGTGTGCACTTTCTAAACATTTTTTCTCATCAAGGAAGCATCCCGAGAGTGGATGAGGCTCTGTGTATTGTCAGGTCCAGTAATTTAGTGGTAGTGTTTGGTCCAGAGATATCCTTCAGGGTGTCATTCAGATAAACCATGTAGCTGTTTAGGTGGAAAGGAGAAGGATATATCATGGTTTGCTCAGGAGGCAAAATTACACAGGAGAACAGCAACACTGTGTATTACAAAAGGGAAGTGCAGGCTGCCAGGGCATTGATTTGAAGACATAACCTGTCTGAATCTTCATTATGTTCACCACATCTGTTTAAATATAGTGCTGTGCTACCACATGAGGGGAGCTCTCACCCAAACCAGGGAAACCTGCATCCTGTGTAATATAGTGTTTCCTACATTCACAGGATTGTAATGGTATACAAAGAGACGCCAAATAAGTTTCATCTCTGTCCCAACAATTTGTGCAGTCATTTGTTGTTGTTGTTGTTGTTTTTTTTTTCTTTCCACAGATCGCTTGTGGCGCCCCTCTCTACACTCTCAGATTTTCAAATATCTGTTTGCAGGGGGATGTGTCAGTTCCGAACAGATGACCTAGTTTTTACACACGCACAATCTTCCAAACGTTGAAAGGCCCTCTACATACATTACACGACTGTGAACACTCTGAAATTCATTCCATTATATGAATTCAGTTTACAGCAGCAAATTCCAATGGCTGTGGAAAATGTCAATTATGGAATTGGTTAATTTTTAATTATTGTTGGCTGCTCCGTTCATAGCTGCTTTTCAGTTTGCTGTTATTTTTCCTCAGCATTTAATTGGAGCTGAAACAGCATGACCTATTTTGTTTGGAGAGAATGTATACTTTATCTGTGCCTCCTCAGAAGGTGGCCTTGAGCTTAATTTGCAGTGCTGTGATGGTTCTTCTCAAAGTGTAATGGATTTCAGATTACTCATAACCTGTTTAACATCGCGAGGAGCAAATTCATCAGCTGGATTACATAAAGCCACTAATACCTGATTCCTCTCACAGATTTAACGCGTACTTAAATTAAACATGCAGCTGCCAGGATAATGACAAAGCAACTTTTCGGCGTATTTTTGCCCAGACAAATCATATTTGTTTGAAGTGAGATACCTGCTGCGCTCTTACACTATTCAGCGACATCTTGACATCACTTGTTGTGTGTGTGTGTTAGTGTGAATTTAACTGTATATAATGTCAGACTTATGAATGAAGTAATGAGGTCCTCCTGTGTAACCTTGACACATACAGCTTAAAAACCCAGTTGAGAAAAATTATTTATGCATTATGGAGTCAAATAAACGTGTCCACTTTAAATTATTTTAAATATACATTTTTTAAATGCAGTGTTTAACCCACAACATACTGAAGCCCCATCTCCTTAAAATACCCACTAACGCACATGCAAACACACACTAAGTCACTGAAAGGATAGTGTGACTGATCCAGCAATCCTTTCATTGTTTTGTTAAAACGGAGTCGCCTAAGCTGCTATAATCGCTCGTTTAGTGTCGCAGCAACAAATGCTTTTTTTAGATATTCCAATCCAATAAAAAAAATTCAATCCCTCATGAACCTGAACTAATGCAATGGTCCATTTGCTGTTGCTGTGGTTATTATTATTATTATTTTTAATAAGCCATTTCCCTTTTAGAGGCTCTGTGTCCATTTCAGTTAATACCATTGTGATTTAGAGAGACAAAAAAGCCAGGATGTCAGATTGTGAGCTGACTAAAGCTTCTCCTCTAAAAGCCTGAGTTAAAGCTGCAGTTCCATTGACACTAAAGAGCATTTTGTATTGTAAAGTCCATCATCATTTAATCTGTGGATAAATACGTCTCTGAGTGATTATGCCTTTCTTTAGTTTATGCTGATCATGCAGAAAGTGTTAAGCTATTGTAAAAAGAGAGACAATTGTTCTTGGTTTAAGGTGCAACGTTGCAACGACAGGAAGCAAAGCAGGGCCTGATAGATGACTGCAGGTTTAGAGACACAGACTTGTGTGTTTATCAGCTGTCTTTCATCGGGCCCTCTCTGCAGCGCTTTTACTTTTCCCCTTCTGGCTGTCACTTTCAGCTCAGGGGTTTGTGCTGTTTATGCAGTGGTTCTTAATCTCATTGTCTTTGCACACTGCTTTTGAACTGTGCACAAAAAGTACTGGCCTAAATACGAAAATACAGCCCATGATTCCTGAAAATTAGCTACTAAATAATGTATAGCCCATTTTGTATAGTCCATATATGTACTTTTGAATACATGAGAATGACAATAAACAGATGTGACGTGGTCTACCAACACCAGAGCAGAACTGAGCTTGTGATGAGCAAGGACGCTGCTGCATTGAGTGTCTGAACTCCCAAGTACAGGAGTCCATAGTTCGTCCAGTGTGCGTATCCTTGGCTGCGGAAGTCGGAATGGGGTGGTGTTGGGTTTGGGTTGGGCCAGTTAGTAGGGGCATAAACTGCTGGATGTAGAATTGCACATATCTTGAAATCACTTTTAATAAAGCCGTAATATAGTTTTAATAATAGAAGCCACATTATACCATATGGTTTTACTGAAATAATAGAAGTATTTAGTAACCAGCACTAGCTAGCTTGTTAGTGTTACTAATTTACAATTTTCAAACGGTATTCACAATAAAACTTAACACATACACATACATACAAAATCCATATATGCTAAGACTTCAAATAGTGACAGATTAGATCCTGAATGCTGCAGTTGTTGCAGTACTACAAATGGCTGCAAATAAGAAAAGAATAATAAAAGAAATCAACAAAACTTAATTTCAGCTGTTAGTTGTGTGTTTCAGCTGTCTCTATATGGATCCAAGTACTAAGAAAAAAAGATCAACTCTTTTTCAAGTTAATGTATAATATTAAGAAACATTGCATCATTGTTGTGTCAGTTAATCCATGTTTTGTTCTGAAATGGTTTTCCCTTCAGATCTGTGTTTTCCCTATATCCCCATAGTAGGTGATGATATGTAAATATTTCCTATTTAGTTGCACTCCTTTGTTCCACCTCCTCTAACAAGGATGTAGATCAGATGCCCTGAGAATGGTTGTCTCTCCCGTTCACTCTCTATCACTGCTTAACCTGCTTGCACTAGAGAGTGGAAGCAGGAAAGACAGCCTGAGGTTTGCTTCTTGGCAGGATACAATGCTGTCAGGGCATCAGGTGAGAGCATGTACTGAGCCCACTCCAACCACCTCCACCCTCCACTCCTCACTTAATCAGTTCTGACACAATGCCAATTCCACAGTGGGTGGTTGGTACCGCTTTATTCATAGATGTGGCAGTCAGGCAGAGATCACCTCCCAGACTCTGCTTTGTCTGTTTACCTTTCACTGTCATGCTGTATCACGTAACACGCAACAGTGGTCACTTACAGATGTTATTGTTGTTTTACATTAAGCGGTCTGGAATTTAACAGTGGCCTGAATCAATCAATCGGATGCCATTTGATGGTCCTTCAGGATGTCTTTCTTTCACAGGTATTACTGCTCATTGGATTTCTGGTAGATCACCTGAGACTATAAGCCTTGACACAGTGGAAAAGTAGGTGCAACTGTTAACTCAGTCACTCTCAAATTTAAGCGGTGACTTCAATGAAACTGTGGCCGACTGTCCTAAGGGCACAGGCAAACAATTTACTGAATTGAGCCAGACAGAATTCAGAAATCATGTCCGCAGCACGTATAGCTGCTGTATGGCTTCTATTGTTGCCTCTGAAAAGAAGAACAAGAACTGCAAAGCAATCATAAAGCATGCAGGGAAGCAATTTCTTTCTCTTATTCAAGTGAAAAATTATTCCATGCTGTCACAAAAGACTCCCTAACAAGGTGCTTTAAACTCTCTGGCAGTGCATTGCTGCAGGGTGTCAAAGAGTGGATAAGGTATAAATGAAGCTTAAACTCAAAAGTCTGTTTCTGGTAATAGCAGCATTTTGTTCTCTCTCCAGTGTGCTTTTGATGTGGAGCTAAGATTAACAGTGTTAAATTCTCCTCTTCACTGTCTCAAACTCACAACAAATTCATAATGAGCAGAATGTCTACAATGTTTTTTTGAGGTACATCATATGAATGATGAGCAGATTTACCTTTTCGTTCGTGGGTGTTGTAGAATTCAATCCTCTGCATTGACTTTGTGTATTATTTTTTAAAAGTCTTGTAATTTGGGTTGACAATAGAGAATATCCAGCCACTGAGGAATGTTCCTTTCATCTCCTTCTAATCCTCCATGATGTGATCCTAGCTGTTTATGCTTGAGTTGCTACAGAGACGCAAGGTACAAAGGAATCTGAGAGCTCGGGCCAAACTGAGCTCCAGAGAGCACTACAGCAGGGCAGGAAGATTTGCACGTTGAATACAGTATGTCGATCCCTCACAGTTAATGAAGTTCACTGTTCGGGCTTCAATTATCAGTCTGCTGCATCCTGAGCTGGGCCACAGCAAAAATCATGCACCATAAACTCTCGATGCGCCTTGATATGTTATCAAAGGAGCTGTGTAACTAGATTGTTTCATTCTGAATACAAAAACCTTTTTCACTCAATCTGCTATTGACAAGTAACATTCACCCGGCTCCCAGATGTCACAATTAGGAACACCTCTAAGGTCAACTCAAATCTTGGGCTGTGATAACAATATTGAAAATCAAATCTACTCTAAAGATCCAACAAGCCCCAGATCTAGGGAAGGTCATCAAAGTGTCACTGATTTCTGAAAAAGCTCGGCTGCGCAGCATGAAAAAAAGTCAACTTTAGGCCTCCAGGGTGTCTACAAAGGACACACACCTGTGACGGGATTACGCCATGAGCCAGGCACAGAGAGGGGAAACTATATTCTGTGGCTCTGCAGATGATTGGCAGAAAATGTCAGGCACAAGACGTCAGCCCCATACAGACACACAGCAGGCAGATGTCAGAGACTGCATGATAAGAGGGAGGACAGGCTCACAAGGAAAGGAAGGAAGTGGCATCTTCAGAGTTATATCATCTCTCTAAAATATCTAACAGATTAGGCCCTTACACAGCTTGCACCTTTTGTGCTCAGAGTATGACTAAATAAATGTCTCTTGACCTATTTGCCCAAATGTACAAGACTTTAAAAAGTAGCTTTCTTTTAATGTCTGCCACCTCTTTTCTTTCTGTTATCATTATTTTCAAAACACAAGGATTAGTCAGGGTCACAGTTTTTTTTTTCAAATGCTTGTGTTGCACAGAAGGATGTGCACAACCTTCTGGGCTGCACATCTCTGGGGCCTGAGCCAGGGTCAGATATCTCAGAGGAAAAAGGCAGACCAAAGACCATCTACTGCATTTTAATTAAAATAAATGGGTTTTGCCTGACCTTCAGACAGTGCTTCATTATTTGAAGTCAGGTTTTTATACAGTTTTAAGTTGGACCTAGACGTATTTGGCAGGAAATACATTCTTGTGCTTTTTCTTTTCATTTTTATCAGCGTTTATATCACACAGGCCACAGGTGGCTTTCATCAGTGAGCTAGAAATGAATACCAGGAAGTGTTAAAATGTTTATTACCTTAGTGAATCACAACTATGGTTCTGCTCTGGTCCTCAGGTCAGTGCTCCTATGGCCCACCCTGAAGATGAGCTGGAGCGCCTGACCAAGAAGATGCTGTTTGACATGGACCACCCTCCATCTGAAGAATATTTTGGTAAGAGCGATAAATGATGTCACTTATGAAACGCTGTTCATAATGTAATTGTTTCCTTCCATTTAGCTGCTTTGGTTGCAGTGTCCCAAAATGTATTCTGACACTTAGAGGAGGTAGAACACTAGCGTTATTCATAACTACAGCTCCCCAGCCGATCCATCAGCTAAAATAAAGCAGATCAAATGCCAATCCTTCTTTTCATTTTTCCTCATGCTTCTACTTCTACTGCAATTATAAACCTGGGAGTTTCTGTTTTTCTATCCTCTCTCCTGTAGATGAGCTGCCAACAGATCACACAAAGAGACAAGATTATGTTTTACTAGAGCCACCTACATTCTCATTAACCATATATGTTTTCAATCAAACAGTTATTAAACAAGTAGAACACAAGCTTGCAGAATTGTGATATCTTGTGTCATATCACAGGTCTGCTTTTCAGCTTGAAAGCACAAGTGTATTTCTCACAAAATGTTGGCAAATTGTTGTTTACAAGCTAAATAAATGGAGTCTAAGTTACTATATAGACTAAAATTGGCGATATTACCTTCCCTGCTGTAAGTCAATATGTCTGCTATGTAGAAGACCTTAATATTTTGCTACTATGAGGGCAACTAAATGCTAATATCAGCACAACTATAAAACATCTAATGGCCCATGGTGGTTTAAACTCAAATTCTATTTTATGATGTCATCATTTTAAAATTTGTGTAGAGAGCTAATTTTTTTTCACATTTGCAGCGTTAGCATTTGCCAGTGTTAGCGTGCCAGCCAGGCTTAGAAAAGCTACGTATACGGTGGCTACAAATGCTGTCTAACATAGTTACTTTATTTTATTTGGTATTTCATTTATGTTTGTTTACTTATGTCAATTTCCTAGTGAAGGCAAAATTATTTTGTTGCATTTAGAAACTTAAGAAACCTAATAAGAACCACATTTAGCTAAACAAACAAATTGTAGCCTCAAAATATCTAACAAAGCATCTTGACATTATCTCTTTTACATGATATATCTGGCCAAATTGGCAGCATAGGGGCACACAATATAACCTAGGCAAAGCAAACATTTTGTGTGCATTAGATGGTGTAAAGGCTTAAGAGGACCAAATAATATTAATCCCACAGGAAATTCTACAGGATATACTAATGTTTTTGAAAGAAAAGCAGATTATAAAAGCAGATCTAATTTATCAGAAATACAGTGTGGCCATTATTAATATTGTAAGTAACTATTGCATCTGGAAACAGCTGTTTTTTAAAGGAATATTTATTTATATATTTATATTTGCGCATAAAATAAAAAATAAAGTGCACGAAGCATTGCCATATGTTGGCAGAGCCATATTTACGTCAAATATACCAAGAGAGCTTAGATGGAGGCAGCATTTATAATCTAACAAGCTCTAACTTGTCAAAATACTCAGCTTCCTCTTACGTGTGTTTTTATAATAGGTTTGTCACAGAGAAAACAGAGAAATGGGCTACTTCAGTTACTGGCTAGTACAGCCAGTAGTTCAGGACAACCAAACAAATGTGTTTTTACTGTGTGGTGTTAAGGACTGAATAGCACAATGTAGGATAGTAGGTTAATAGAATAAAAGTGACATAAGTTTTCCTAGATTAGCCCACCCAGTGACCCACAAAGTTAGTTTTATATCACTAGAACAGTGTTTTTGGAAAGTGGCTCAAGGTTCTCGAGCAAAGTGCAGGTGTGAATGATGCAGACGTGGCTAACCTAGTATTTTAGCTCCTTATTTGATTTATTTCTGAAGCACTGGTATAAATCTGGAAAGCATCACTATATCAGTGTGATTAAACAGTAGTTCATGACTCTCACTCAGCGTGTATTGAGAATATAGTGGAGGCTTTAAACAGATCCTGATTCCTGATTTTGAACAAATGCTTGTTTCACTGTATATTTTTTTTACAGCACTCCGTTTCTCACTTTTTTCTGTAAAGGATTTCATGTTTAATTTTATTCTCAATTGAAAAACTGCCAGGATTAAACAAAATACCATATTTAAAACTATTTCACAAAATAGGATTCAAAATACAAGGATTCTGTGCATTTATATTTCATTTCTATTTTTCCGCCCTCTGTACCCTTTGCTGCCAGTGAGTGCCATCCCTCTGCTGCTCTCTCTTCTCTAGCCTTTAATCCCCTTTGCCCTGGAATTAGTTCCCATGCCCATTAGATGCCTCACTCAATACATTCAGAGGGACTCCAGAGCAGGCTTTATATCACCATATAATCACACAGCACACCGTGATAGCATGTGTAGGTGTATTATAGCTACAGGGACATGTATTTAACTGGTATTAAAAGATATTCGGCTTCACGTTAGTGTATGCTGCTGTAAAGACCTTAATTGGTTCACATTAGACATAGGTCAAATGGATCTACTGGCTTAAGCAAAGTGTAGTCATTTTACAGAGAAGTGGTCTTCAAATCCTTGTTGGCCTAATTTTTGGGTGAATGTGTATGCAACACGCACCTCAAATCAGCTCAATGTACTGCTATACCATGTGTGCATTTGCCCCTATTTGCCAGCTATAAGACCGGCTGAAAAAACGAGGACATGGGTGTTGAGAAATGTGTCACATGTGAGTTAAGGTAGACAGGACAAGTTAGGGATAGAGTGTGCATCCTCAGCTGGCAGCGGCTGGCTGCTACTGGAGCGTAGGGGAGAGAGGAGGGTCATCTTGTGGTTAAACAAGGCGACAGCTGAATTAACTGGAAGATGGAAAGAGCATAAGGGCGCAACTGAGGTGACTGCAGGGACTCATTAGTAGAAGTTCAAGCGTAGGCACATGCTGCTCTGCAAATCCACAGAGCCTCCTTCCACCCCTGCTGAATAATGTACATATAGTCTCCACAGTAATGTTAGAATTGACTTTGGTCCAGCATGTTTCTACTGTATATCCAGGGCTGTGGGAAACTCAGTCCCATAGCATGAGACTTTTGTAATTACAAAGAATCTGATGGCACACAAGCCTTTTCTCTTTTTGGCAGGGTTCACGGGGAAAGACAGCTAGCAGTTGTTGAAACCCTAAGGCTAGTAATTAACAAGATTAATCAAAGTGGGGCTGCGATCTCTAGCGCACTACTGGACTGGATCATTGTCTTCCTATAGCAAAGTTTTATTGGTGTCACTAATGTCTTTGATGAGCCTGAAACAGCTATAGTGCATTTTTATTGGTCCAGAGGGGGTTAATTGAATTGAATTAATGTTACGCTCTGACTCTGTGATGTCACAAGGAAACTTTTCATTAGGCTCAGTTGAGCTCCATCTATTATAATGCTCTTTTACAACAACTGCAGGCCAGCAATTACACCTGACATGTCTTTGATGGCTTTCTATGGCAAAACAGGCACATAAAAAGCAGCTGTACTCAAATGCAAACGCTCCTCAGACTGTAAAAAAAAGAAAAACCTGAAAATGACGCGCTATGAAAGAACAGCTTTTCTTGTGAGAAACCCAGTTTGCAAGCCAGAAATTCGCACTATGATTGAAGCTTCTTTGAAAAGCAACTGATTAGTCCTGATTTAGAGTTCCAGATTAGATTTGAGTAATCTGAAAGAGCCTTTTCTCCAAATGTCATCATCCGTCATATTTAATCCACTTAGGTTGTGCGTAGGTGTACTGTGTTTGTGGAAATCTAATAAGACACAGCTACTCAGCTTGCAGTACAGATGCCTTGGCATTTGTGCATCAGAGGAACTTACAATATTTTGTCATTGCTACATTCCTGTCAACCAAAACCAGGACATAAAGCTGAATAATTGAAAGGATGAAATGCTTTTCATTATTTACAATTAGTGATGATGATACTTATGCAGTGTAGTTCATTCTGCTGCACAGAATCTGTTTTTATTTCGCCTTTTACCACCAAAATGACAAGTTGAGAACTCCTTCATGTGATCCCAGCATTTCAGTTTCCACTGTATAGAATTAAGAAAGATGTGAAATTTTAATATCCAATCAATATTTATACACAGTGACTTTTTAGAGAGCTTTTTGAACAGTGGCATGAATGTTTTTGTAATGTTATTATCAAATGGTTGAGGGATAGTCATTGGAAATTAGCAGAGAGACTCATATGGGCTTACTGTACTCCTCACAGGACTCTGAGCTGTCGGGAAAGCCTTTCCTCCTGGTTTGAGCTAGCCTTTGTTTTATGATAAGAGCCAGAGAAGAAAAGGCAGGCTTTGCCATTTTTCCTCATAATGTCAGCTGGAGGAGCCCTCATAATTTATAAGACACCTCACATGAAATGTTCATGTGGAATCTTGGAAGAGAAACAAATGGTAGCGTAGCTCCAGCAACAGTACAGGCCAGAGGAGTCAGAACAGATCAGCCAAGGTAATTGGGTCAGAAAAAGTTTAGGTTCACACTGTGCGCTCTTGTGGAGACGCCTGTGTCTTTACAACACAACTGAGCATCATAACTTAATGTATTAATAGGCTTCGAGTTTAGACAGCTTTGTGCATTGTCTAAGATGCTCTGGTGGAATTCATTTGCATATTACTGAGGTCGCCCTCAGCAACCTCTTAGGAGTTTGCTTTTAGATGTGCTTCTACATGTCATAACAAGTGGGAAGTGTGTCAGAGTAAAACCTTTCTGCTGCCTTAAAAAGACACCCCCTCCTAACTCCACTTCTCCACCACACTCCACCTCCACAGTCTCCAAATGCCTTTGGCCGATTATATCCCCCAGTACAGATGACTGTTTCCTTTTGCTCTCTGAAGGTGTCCCGTTCTTTTTGAATTTTTATCTGTACAGAGACAAAAGTTAAATTTAATATTTAGATAATATGATAATATATTTAAATGTATAACCATTTCTACACAAATTGCTTTACATAAATGGGCCTTTAAAGAGTTTTCTCAAATCCTGTTATGTTTTTGATCATATTTTGCGCTTCCATTTTTTCAATAATAACCATGTAGTGTATATTTACATCCAGTAATTGTCTCTCTGTGTACTGTATTAGTTGTCAGTGTTAATAGTGGAGTCTGCCCTGAATTCAAGATGCCTTCTTGTGTACAAGAAAAGATAAAACAGTGGAATGCAGGCACTCACTTTTTATTCATGGATATCAGCTGTATCAAGTGTATGCTAACATTAACTTAATGTTACTGCTGCTGCTTCACATTGAATTAATTTATCAGCCAATTCGTGGCATGGCTTTTATTGTGAAGCAGTCACAGGAAACGTAATGCATCCGTCACTGAGGCTGGTGCTGACACTGCTTATCAAATATGTATCTGCAACACAAGAAAACATCTCTTTATTGAGACAATGCAAATTTGTATGGCTTTGTTATAAATATAGGAGCTGCTCTCCTGTTGTATTTCTGACAAAGTAGTCGCCTAAGGAGATGTTTTCTGTATTATTAAGCTACATTTGCTGTTACTACAGCAACACTGGTTTTGTCAAATTTAGCGCGACTGAAATCTTAAAGATTAAAACTTAAAAACAAATTAAAAAGTAAAACGAATGCCAACAACAGAGGGACATATAATTAAAGAGCTAAATAAAAATAAAGCAGAGGAAAAAATGTTATAATTCTAAAATAAAAGAAGTCACATTGTTTGGCCTGTTGGGTTCTGTTTTATTCTTTACCAGACCTATTATATCTGTGTGTTGCTTCCCACAGTTATCTTTTCTTAGGTCCTTTACTTTGAAGAGCCTATTTCCTCTTTCACTATAAAAGGACTTCCTTATATCACAGTTGGCACGCTTTGTTGTGCTCCTTGTGCACATGCACGATTAGCAATCACCAGGAGATAGAAGTGTGTAAAAGTGTGTAATGCTGCTGGAAAGAGGTCAGCGACCACCCAGGGGCAGGGGGGCATATGAGGCAGACTGGTGACATGGCAACTCGTTTAAAGCCCATGCATCAGTATACCACCTACAGTGGATTATAATGTATGACTGCAAAACATGAGATTATACAACACAATAGCCATGGATGATCCACTATAGCTGCCTTTTACAAGAAAAATGAGGGCTTTGTCAGTGTGAGGCTGCAGATTTGAAGGTTGTTCTGCCTCATGTAAATAAGAAAGACAGGAGATCTAAAAATCTGAAGAACTGAAGAAATCTTGTGGCTTTTGTTTTTTTTATCTTTGTGGTAAATCATCTATAACATGGTTCTTTTATGAATGAGGTTTTTCTGCTGTGACATCATCTTGCTTGTAATTGGTCACATGGTGCTTTCAGCACTTAAGTGTATTTGTGTCTGTTTCGAGCAGTCAGGGTAGTTTCACAACATGACGTATTCAGCAGTTTACTTTATGGATCCTCTTTGCTGCCTTTTCTCTCCTCTCATTATCTCGTGCCAACGCTGCCACTGACCTCACAACGCTGCTTTCTAGTTTCTCAGCTGATGCAGTGTGCCAGCATGGGGCTTCTCTTCCCAGCGACAGAAGCCCACTTTTTGGCAGCGGTTCACGTGAGGTGACCGCCGCTTCTCCCCACACCCTCACCCTCACCCCGCCCCACCCCTCCTCCTCCTCTTCCTCATCTCCCTCCTCTCCCCTTCCTCCCCCGCCAGGCTCGGAGCTTGCTACCCTGCCTCGTTGAGACAGCTCCACTGAGGCTTGCAAGATCAGCTGCCGTGCGAGCCCAGCTGAGGCTTCTGGGCACTCACGTTGCTAGATTTCATTTGTGAGTGAGCGTTTGACCTCAGGAATGAGTAGACATCCGCATGCTCATACACGCAAACGCACACATACTTGCAAGCACACGGGTGCGCACGGATAAACAGCATATAAACACACAGAGACGTCTTTAAACACGCAGCTTGTCCACGTATTCTGCTGCACACACACACTCACCTGTTCCCTGCCTTCTCCCTCCCCTCTCTCTCTCTCTCTCTCTCTCTCTCTCTTTTTCACCCCATTCGAAAGCCTCATTCACTTCCTGGCACCCCTCCATGTCGCTCCTGCCAACCTGCTTCTAAAACATGTAACCTACACTCAGTCCCCCCGCGTTGCTGCTGCAGGCCCTGACAGGCCGAGTTGTAATGCTTTGTGGCACAGGCTTGCCTATGCTCCATCCTCCACCATCGCCGCAGCAGTTCTGGAGATTGCTATTTGCTGACATTGGGAATGAGATTAAAGTCAGGGGTTAGAAAAGAGGCATTCGGAGATTGAAATACAGTGATGATAGCTATTTCTCTTGTCATCCCAAGGCAACTGAAGGCCACAGTGTTGTCAGGCAGCACGGAGGGCAATCTGTAGCAACAAAGTAGATAAACCTAGAGGGGAAAGAGATGAAACGATTCACAAATTGTGGCCTCTGGCACTTCAGTAGCAGGCAGTTACACTCCTTATTTTCTGCTGTTAACCACTCACTGACCTGTTGTTTATGTCTTTAACAAAGTGTGAAGAAGTTATCGCAACTTTTGACCTTAATTTGACTCATTAAGGTTATCACAATAAATTAATACTCTGTTACATCTAAAATACGTAAGGACAAAAATATCAAGGGAACACATTTCTATTATGTTTGTTAATTCAGTCATTTTACCTGTAATATATGCAGTGTTTGAGTGTATTTTGTGTTTTTACGACCATACATATTGGATATTTTAATCCAAGTACAAAACTTTAGTTGAAGTCCCAAAATGGATTTTGTGGTTCTTTTATTAGTTTTGGATACGAGCTGTAGTCGCTGGCTTTGCCTTTGGGGTTTGCAAGGGTTGCGCCAGCAGAATTGTATTCTTTAGTAACATAGTGTGAAAAGTTTGGTCTCCCACAAAAAAAGTTCCTTGCGATCCTTCTTTACATGCACGATCTTTGATTTCTGACGATGTAAGATCAAATTGAGCTGCAAGTGTGCTCCCTCTCTGCCTTTCATGCTGCTTCAATATCACGGCGTGAAAAAACAAAGAAGGCAAAGACTGAGGGAAATCTGAAGCGTTCTGCCACTCAACATCCCCCATTCCCAAACAACAGCGTCTCACTGCCACTACAAATACATTAGAAATCAATTATTTATGGAACAGAGTCAGGGCCTCTTTAATCTTTTCCTTTTATCCAATTAAATTGTCTAACCATTCTAAGCCTCTATAGCTCACAGGGAATGTGCTTCTTTAAAAAAAGGAAAAGAAGAAAAGATTTTCTCTTCAGTCCTTCTTTTGACTTTCGATGTAACAGAGAAGAGACACTTCTGAGGGTTGAAGAATGAAAGGAAAGAAAGTGAGTAAAGTGTAAATGAACTCCCCCTCCCACCCCGTCGCCATTGCATTGGTTCTACAGGAACTATTTGAAGTTTTGATATTAAGACTCTGGTTCCATTCCCCGCGCAAAGGGACGCTGGGGAGCGGTGAGGCCTTTCATGATTCCTTTATGCCCAGCTGAAATAGTTCGAAAGTATTTGGGATCATCTCCACAGGGGTAAATACGATGTTGCTTCAGTTGCTGTCCTGTATTATTCAAGAAGTCAATTGATGTAGTGTCTCAAAATTGAAAATGCTTACTTCTAATGCAGATGTATGAAATTATTGATGTGAAGCAATGTAAAACACTCTACACTTCTGTCTATTATCATACAGTAAGATTGTTAGAAAAAAAACACTTACAGACTCACTGAAAAGCTTAACGTTTTTACATTTTGTGGAATCATTTTTTTTACCACACAATGAAACACACTGTAGTAGATGAATCTCTGAATGTTTGAACTAATAATCCACACAGTTATTTTATTGATCGATTTGTTGTTTTATTCATGAAGCAAAAGTGACAAATGTTCTCTGGCTACTTCACCTTTATTCATGACCTCATTATTAAATAACACACATTTCAACAACGTCGATAAAAACATTGTGAGCTTCAAATTAGATTAAACTTTGTTTTGGTTTGTGACTGTTGGTAAAACAATATGAAAATATTTTTATAGGCTTAGTTGAAAAGCCACTTACTCGTGGTAATAATGCAGACAGACACCTCCATTGAATTCTAATTTGGAGACTATGACAGAAACAAATCAATCCATCAAAAATCTGTCCTCAATCAATGTAAATCAATACATCAAAAATGCTTAACATGAAAGGGAATTAAATCTGGGAGCTCAGCTGTGAGTTGAAACAAACTCTAGTACTTTAGTATTGGGCTGAATATCAGCCTGACTGGTTGTACTTTGACGTGCAATGTGAGCTGGGTCACAGCCATGGATGTTTTAGGAGCACTGGATACTGGATCAAAACACGGTTCTCATTTACACTTTTGAAAGTTGCTCAGTGGGGCATAGTCCAGCAAAAAACTACTTCAGATTCCAGCCTTAAAAATAACCAGGATGCTCAAGGGACCTCTGCCATTTTGCCTCCCTGCAATCATTAATCGAGATATAATAATCATGTCCTCTTTGACACTTTCCTAATGACACTGGACCAGATGACTGGGTAATAAAATAGGCAGTTTACAGTGCATGTGACGTTCAGAAAAATGCACTCCCATTCTCTGTTTTATAAGTGCTCTGTTTATAATTTTCTATGGGAAAATTTTCTGGCCAGCATGTGTCATGTGATCAGCACAGATATTGTAGTGCCTTGGTTTGGCCACTGTGCCAAATTGCTTCACTGCCCAGCGCTCATCCTGGGGATCGGTCCCAGCACTGATTAATCACCTGAACGATCATGTTCCTAGACAAAATGTTGGATTTCTGCTGTGTCAGAAATTTTGTTTGGCTGTCTTGCAGTGTGAGCAGTTCCACAGTCCAATTTCCCACATGGCTGCTGACAAAATATCTGTTATAAACAGGAGTCAGCTTGTTTTAATACTGTCAGTGTAGTGTATTTTACATGTTATGACTAACACCATAAAGACTGAATCTGAACTGCACAAACCAGATCAGGTGCCAAATATTGAGTTTGAGCTTCTCATTGCGGCCGGGTTGACCGACCCGTGCAGCACAAGCAGAGAAGCTGAAGGTTCTGACCGAGCAATAAGGAAGTTTAAAACGAATGAGTTAGCACATCGTACACACTCAGTCTCATAGTCTCATAGTGTGTACCCAGCTTAATGGAATGTTGTGTAAGTAGTGCAGTCTCAGAAACTTATAGACTGCTGTTATTAATTAGACCTGTACATTCTGAGTATTATTTAGAAAACAAAACAAGCACCCAGCGTTTTCAGGTCAACAGGTAAACAGGCTTAGATCTGCTGCTCTTTGTTATTGTGTATTCATGTGTGGGCTGCTGATGTGTGCAGCCACTGTGACACATCTGTGGATGTGAATACAGTATAAGATACATATGTCTGTGTTTGTAGATACTCATCTACATGTGTGGCACGTCTAGCGAGTGTTTTTCTCCATTGTCTGTGTTTCTGTGTGTGTGTTGGTGTAAAACTGTACACTGTACACACAGTCTCGCACAAATAGCTCCTGAGGGCCCTTGCGATCACAGACTGCCAAAAGGAAAAGGATTTCCGAGAGGTTTCCTTCTCGCTATTTAAAGTGGGAGCCCTGTGGGACATGTTTGGCATTCTCATCCACTCACTGGAGATGGCCTGTGATCTGAAGCCACTAACAGGCTCGGCATGCTTCGTCTCGGTCTCTCGCTCACTCTCTCTCTCTTTCTCTTTCCCTCTGGCTCTCTGAAGTGATTACCCTGCTTGTGATTCCACTGACACCCACATGTCCCCCCGAGACGTGCCTTCACTAGTTTGTTTAATCTGCCTGCCTGTACAGTAGGTAACACAGCCATAATTGAGGTGTGGATAGAGCTGTGGGAACAGATGAAACTGATAGTGGGTTTTGTGAAAATTTGTCTGCACTAAAAGTCGTCGTGGATGACAGCAGTCGCTAAATTAAAGTACAAAATGCTGCTGTGATAAGAATTTTAAACGATAAATGTCTTCAACAGATCTATCAGTCCTTTGTTTCTTGAAGTTTTCCTGGTCAATAAAAGATAAGATTGTGATTTTAAAAAAAAGTCACAAATATCAACGTTCCACTAAGGATTTCAAAATGTTTCTGGAAAAGTTGTAAATCCAGTCATTCTTTAAGCAACTTTTCTCAGCTTCCAGTGAGGCAACTGATAAGATAATGAGTTATCTGAGATTAGAATACCATTAGCGAGCCTCGCAGTCAAGCGGTTATTTGATCTCAACAACATATGACTTCCAAAAGTTGTGCTGATACCTGAGACAGATTCCGCTTTACACTCCGTTTGAATTTTTGATATGAAAACAGCAAGTGGAACTGTGAAAATGCAAGCATCAGATACTCTATCTCCCCCGGTTAGTGTCTCGCCTCTGTCTGTAACACGCTTGAACTGCTCTGTTCAGAACATACAGAGTGTCAATCATCAACCAAATCAGCTTTTTAGATGAAGCAAAAAATGAAAAAGGAACAAAAATGATCCATAGAACTGAACTTGAATTAATTAAATATACTGTATCATGCTTCCTCCAAGAGATTGCATCTGTCCTCAGATGTGTAAAAAATAAAACATTCTCATATCTTTTTAAACCCTATTATTGTAAGATACCAGTAATTAAATTGACAGTGTTATTAATTGGGTTGAAGATAACTTGCATTGAGTCGAGGACATCTTAAACTCAATTAAAGATATCTCCAACTCAATTAAAGATATCCAAATGCCATGTCCCGCAATATGCAATCAGGCTCTTTTTGGCGCAATAGTATCAGTTCACTTGTGCCCCTTTTACAAAGACTTGGTTGTACTAAAGTTTTCTTTTTATCATTTAAAGCTTGACTTTTTCAAATAGATGTCACACTTTGGTGATGTATATAGTTTTTTTAATGTGACATAATTATAGTATTTAAGCCTTCTTTATCCAATGTTTGAAATAGAAATGAAGATTAGACATAAGGAAAAGAAGCATTTAAAGGCATACGTAATTCAGAACGGGCAAAAGCTCAGTGAATGAACCTGTGGTTGAACAACAGAAAATGGAGCCAGGTGGCAAAAACTCAAAATAGCACAACACATAAATAACAAATGAACAAACACCAGAATTGTTGAATGAATTAAATTAAATTGCTAGTTGTAAAACCAGTGTTACACAGATACAATATATTAATTGTCATTTTTATTAATTGTCAACTGAAATACACTTTGAGAGTAATTAACTTCTATGATTGTGTTTTTGTACACAGACGTTTACCTTTGGCTTTGTGTCAAAGAGCCAATTATTTCCTGACACAGTTGTTCTTCTTTTGTACTAATGATACAGCTGGAAGATCCATCAAAGTCATCATGCTCCAGCTACTGTTTTCCTTTCAGAGAATGAATGAGACTTTGGAACCTAAGGCACCGGAAATAATTCACCTCATTTTGCAGCTCTGCAACTGATCTGAATCATTACATCCCTATTTGATTCTTTTGTTAGATATCTTAGAAAGGCCTATTTCCGTTGACGTGTCTGTTTGCAATGTTGTGTATCACTGTGGTCTTGAAAATGTAATGAAAGATTTGCTGCGCTCTAGGATGCTTTTCATCATGTCAAGCTGTTTACTATGATCAGAGCATCAGACAGTGCACAAAAACAGTCACACTTTACAGGTTTCCTTTACCATTCACTTATATACACAACTGGACCTTTTCACTATTTTCAGTGGAGTATGACTGTTGGTGTACTGATACAGTCTGACCTTAAATGTCTTTGGATTTATAGTGAATCTCGGCTCAGCTTCCCCTCCTCTTCTTCTCCTCAGGGCGCTGTGCCAGCTGTGGAGAGAACGTAGTGGGTGAAGGCACCGGCTGCACTGCCATGGACCAGGTCTTCCATGTTGACTGCTTCGTCTGCATGACCTGCAGCACCAAGCTGCGTGGCAAGCCCTTCTACGCTGTGGAGAAGAAGGCGTACTGCGAGCCGTGCTATATTGTAAGTAACTTCTGCCTCTCCAAATTCACCTGCCTCACCACCTGATTTAGGCTCACTCTGGTTATTTATGTGCCCATCTTTCAAAAGTGCACATTATTAAGCCAGAGGTGGGCAGCCATGTTTATATATTTTCACTTCAGCAAAATATATTTCATTTCTTTAAAGCTTAGCAAGCTGCCATCCCTCACCACAGAAGTCGACATTTCCTCTTTTGTCTATGTCTTTGTTTTGTTTTTGGTCACAATGCACAACTTTGCATGACAGGAATACATAGAAACCCCCAGTAAGATGCCATTGTATGTAGCTTAAAAAGGTCAGTCTAGTTACATTTTGTGTTTGATGTCCATATTTGCTTCATTTGAATGTGTTGGCATGCAAGCAAATTATATTAACGGAAGACAGAAGCCAGCTAGCTAACAGCTAACTATTTCTGTGATTACTGATTTTAAAGCTGCAATAAGTAATACTTTTATATTAACAATGGAACAAATTACTGTATGATGTGAAAAGAAACTGCTTGTAGTGATTAACCTACAGAGAATTATTACTGTTCTCCCACACAGTATTACTAAGTTGTTTTGTGTTTACTATCTTTCAGTTCATTGTTTTGGTTTTACAACCTGTGACTTTAATGCTTAGTTTTACTTTCACTGTTCTTGTCAACATCATTGCTAGCAGCCACAGATAGCTTTAGGTTTTTACCAAGAACAGCTTAAATTACTATTAAGTTAGCAGCTCAACACCAGCAGCTTTGGCAGCTAAAGATTCTAGTAATTTTCTCAGAGGCTGGTGAAATACCCTCGTTGATGTTGCTCTGTGCCTGTTGGTTGTATAAATAGACATGTTTTTGATAACAGTTTTCTAACAATATGGTATTAACATCAGTATGTCATTGTGGCCAAAAATCATGTTTAAGTATAGTTTTATTTTTTTGTCGCTTACAGAAACAGGGTCATACTGTACACGTTCATTCATTAATATTAGCAAGCCAGTTGCTATTAAATTAATTAACATATCTGTAGCCGTATGTTTAACCCACTCGGTGATGAGAAGCAAATATCAAGCCCATGGCAACACTTTTATTAGTTACAGTGCCAATCTTTAAACAAGGTGCTACTTAGTGGCAGCTGGACTTGCTTGAGGTTTTTGTAGATGTTTGGCCTTGTCACAAAGGGTACTTTAGCTCTAACAGTCTGGTTGGGAGTCATAAAAATTTAACCTGGGACACACATGATGTGACACATTATGGTCGGGTGGGACAGCAGTCGACATGTAACCTCCACAATGCTCAAGGTGGTAATAACTCTACACAGGATAAATACCTAGGACACTGAACTAGTGACTTAGAACCAAACGAGTGGTGAAACATCTTCAAGAAGATCAAGCAAGTCCAGCTACGTCTGGGACAAGCAGCACCTGGGAGGAGGATCTCTGCAGTCACACTCATGTCTAACCTCTTCTACCTCACATCTACCTGATAGGGTTGTCATTTGTTCTCCCTGAATAATGAAATAAGTGACACATTAATTTGCTTTTTAACAGAGGATGTTACGATATCTCTTCCTTGGTGAATTAGATGATGATTATAAGAACATTGCTTCCACTTATGGTTGAGTGAGCTGATGCATAACTATCTGGAGTTGCAGCTGATAGGAAGTCAGATATGGTTTAAATGCTCTTAAGTTATATAAATGAGTGTAAAAATCGTGTTTAACTATAACGTGTTCATTTTCTTTGTGTATAAGGCAATGGGAGGTGTTATTGTCATCTAGTTCCTTATTTTTCCTCTTTTAGTATCACTCTTTTGTTTAAAAGTTGACCAAATGGAAGTAACCATTGACAGTAAGGTGTACCAGAAACTGTGTTATTTTTAATATTGGTTGGATTTTTTTGTTGTTCTTTTTCCCTTCATCATGTTACACAACACACTGTGTGTGTGTGTGTGTGTGTGTGTGTGTGTGTGTGTGTGTGTGTGCGCGCACAAAGTCCTTGCACAATATTAAAAAGAAAGACGCATCATCTTGTGAGACCACAAGGAAATTATTTTGAGGAAGTGTCTTCAGTATTAATCTTCATTAGAATATGCTTCAGTCTCACTGCTGGAAATGACATTGGCTAAGTTTCTTACTGTCAGCAAAGTTGTGGATAAGCTTTTAGGTCATTCCTGGAAGCTGAGTGTGAAAGTGTCTGTGTAATATAGTGAGCAAATACAGTAGAAATGTTGGGCAATAGCTTTTAAAATTTCACTTACCCAGTTGTGCTGGGGTGTGCGATATGATGATATTAGCTCGTGAACAATTGCCATGTCTCAATGATCTACTTTTGCAGTGACATTGTTAATATTGTGCTACAGCGCACATTTTATCAGTTTCAATACTATGGCAGCATGCAATGCAGCAAACCTGTTTGGCAACGTAGAAGTCAGCATAATGGATGACAACATGGAAGAGCCTGTCTCTAAAAGTAATTCAGCATCACTAACATGGAACTTGCAAATGCTGCAAAGATAAGTTTGCACGTCGGATGGCAAAACATTGCAATCACCTCAAATGAAACCACCACAAAGAGTATACTGACGGTCAAACAGTGATAGAACCCCATGTGAGGGCATCAGCCAGCAGCTACAAGGACAAAGCAGTGGTGTCTGAGAGTACTTTCACACCTACAGACTTTGGTTTGTTTAAAACGAACTCTAGTTGGTTTTCCTTGTTTGGTCTGAACACGGTAATCACACTCGAGCGCACAACAAAACAACCGCACAGAGATGCGCAAAAATAGGTGGTCTCAATCCACATCATCTAGCGAACTCTGGTGCGGTCCTCTGTGAAAAAGTGTACTAAACCAAAACGGCATCAAAGACAACAAATCACATGATTTGAGGGCATTGGATTATGGGTAGACTTATTTATTTGATGTTTTATATTGCATTGTCTTGTATGATATGCGCCTTTGGCCACCACAGTGCATCAATATGTTGTTTTCCCACCATAACTGCGCTTCATTTTAAAACTGCATGATTTTGTTTTAACTGGTAAATGCAACCAATGCAATAAAAAATCACCATGACGAGAACCAGCCTGCGTAGATTAACCTCCACTGTGAAACTGTCCCTCCCCTATCGCAGAAACATGCAGTGGTCCACAACACAGGACCTTCTTCCTGGGAAGGAGGTGCTGGGAAGAGGTAACTGCAGTAATGTTTATGATTCCTATTAAAACTGAAAGATAAGGGTTTCTAAATACAGCTCCAAAGGGTTAATCCATAGTAGGGCCAACACAACCATTTCAGTCCTGTAGTTCGAATGTCATGACAAGGTTCAGCAGAAAATTAAAAAGTTTCAGTTGGGAACTCCAGTTTAATACCACAGCTGATTTATGCTGATTCTAGTTATTATGTCTTTTTCCTATTATACCTTGTTACCTTGTAATATTTTGCTATTTTGTTCATTTGTAAAGTTCAGTAACTTGTAAAATAGTAATAAATCATTAACATGAAAAATAATCATGAATCCTGATACTGCCAGAGAAAAATCATGATATGGTTTTTGCCATATCTCCCACCCCTGATTTATTTGAAAGCTTGAAATCTAATAGGAAGTTAGAAATTGACTCTCACAACACTGATTGCGAAAAATAGACCTTGCTCTATACCTGCAACCTATGTACTATAAAAGTTTTCTGCAGCATTCCTGAAACAAATATGAGTCATTCTAAAACACATGTTGTTTGCTTATGAAACACTGATGTTCTACTTTCTAGACTGTACTTAAAGAGTTTTGAATTGTGATGATTTAATCTGGATGAAAGATTCATCCTTTTGGTGAGAGAGGGATAAGGTATCATGAAGACACAGGCAACTTAAAATAGGCCCTGATGCTTAGGTGCTTTTCAGAAAACGTTTTTGAATAGTTTTTTTTTTTAGATAGAAATCAATCATTAATTCATTCATTACAGTATCCACTGACGTTGCTGATTCTTCTGACACAGCACATATTAACACTTGCATACAATTCTTTTACATCATTGGCGGGAAATAGCTTCATATGCACTTTACCAGTAACGTCGTGAAGCTGAGCTACACGTCATTTAAACCAGTGGCAGGCCATCTCCTAAATCACCTCTTTTCAGAAGCACTCACTGTGATTGTAGTTGTCTCTCGTCTGGAAGTTCTCCAACTCTGATACATGCGCTAAAGAGGAACGGGATAATTTAAGAACTTTATTTATGCATTTCATCAGCATAAATGTTCTTCTGGCACAAGATCAAAAGGATGGGGGGAATCTGAATTTCTTAATGAAAGTAATTTCTTCTTCTTTTATTCCCATCCTCAGGGTCATAAGCCTCTGTACGATTAGAGGATGAACGTGAGAGTTGAGTCTCTAAAGAGAAATGTCATATCCCAGAGAGGAAGAGGAAAACTTAAAGTTAGCCTCCAAGTCAGTCAGTCTAGGAATCTCTAAGAGCAAATGAACATTAATAAAACACAGTGAATTTGACTCTAGATTACCATACTGTTCTCTATCCAACCTGCTGTGTTCTGTTAGCAGCATACAGTATTATTATTATTATTAAGTCTGCATTGTGTATTTTACCATGTTTTCCATATTAAATGGGCTCTAAAGGGTGATTTAATGTTGAACTTTCCTAATGTTGAGGGACCTATAAGAGGAAGATGTTATGAGTTTACTTTGTTTAATGTGATGAGGTAGCCTCAGTGTAACTTATTCTTTCCCATGAATACTTCCTTTGGTATTATTTTAGCATAAAGACTGAATGCAGTGACTACAGCAATGCAGTTGTTTCTTTTTTTTAAATAAAGCTTGTCTCTGTAATTTAGACTTTTAAGATCCAAAAAGTTCATTGAATAATGAAGTGCATTGTATTCATTTATTAAATAATGAAATGCATTTGTAACAGATTTTTATAGTACTTTTAAACTACACAATACATCCATCTAGTAGTTTTTTCATTTTACATAATATATATTTTATACCATGCGCTGCAAGTGTGAAAGTGATTATTCTCTGGCAGCGTATTGTGTAGTGTAGTGTTTAGTGTACTACATTTAATGTAGAGTATCTTAAGTGTCTGAGATAACGTAATGTGTTGAATCAGTTTTTTACTATGCAAAACCCCCCAATCCCTTTGACAGGAACTGCTGGAATACACTTCACACACCACATCACAGTAATTGCCATCCAATAAAGTTTTCTGCCATTTATCAAAGTAGGTGATCTGCACCCCCCCTTGTTTAGTCTGAGACTTTACATATTCTGTGGAACAATACTGGCATTTGTATTGGCAAGATCCATCTCTTCCGCTAAGTAATTTGCCTCATTCAAACGATTTGTCTAGATATTATTAATTCCTTTTAGTAATGTGCAGGAACTCACCCACGTCTGTTATTGTCACCTGTCCACTTCCTGATTTTGCAAGCTGTTATCTCTCTGTCTCACTAACCTCAGACACACCACTGCCCCACAAACTGCAGGACAGCAATCAGCCTTTGTATTTGTCACTTCCCTGGCCTGTCTCCACAGAGGGTTTATCGCTGCCTATTTGAATACACATCGATGCTGATAAACTCTACATCCGCTCAATTAATGTCTCGATTTGCATTGGGTGATATGTAATCGTGTTAATGTGACAACATCAGGTCGTTTTTTTTTTTTCCTGTCTGATGTGTCTCATCCTGAGGTATCCCACAGCTTCCCCCTCTCTATGTTTGCATACATGATAAGACTGAAAGCATTACTTTGTGCAAACACAACCCATTGAGCCATGCGTCACTGTTAATGAGAGACAGCAGTTGGAAGTTTCAGTGGCACTAAATGTTTTCCAAGAAAGCTCTTGTGTAAAACATTTTCAAGCAAACTCCAAGTATTGCTGACAGTATATTTTCTACACATTGGAAAACGTTAATCAGGATATCTGGAAATTCACAACAGGGGATAGGAGAGAAGCCCAGTGGGGACCAGGCAACATTAACACTAACTTTCTGACTCTGTGCCTCCATTTCAATGGTGTGGATGTTTTTTGAACGGGAATCTTATTTGTTTATTCACACAGTTAGACGAGAAGATTGATATCACTCTCATCAGCAGTTAAGCCAAAGTCACAAGGTGGTAAGCTTAACATAAACTCTAGAGACATGGTGCAATTGGCATGGAAATTGTCCCAGATAATAATAAGAAGTCCATCTAGCTGAGCGTCTAAAGCTGATTCAGACCGGGTTTCAAAATTCACCACTTCATGTCAGAAATAAGTTTAACAAAGAGAGTGTTTTAAAAAGTGTGATTTCAGTCACATCTAATCGAATTTAGCCTTAGAAATGAAGAAAAACTTCTGTTCACTTTCACTTCAGGCTATCTGCCTCTAACCAAGAGAGCATTTTAGCGAGCCCAGAGCATCAGGGGTCTTCGTGCGTCTGATAGCTCAGCTGGTCTTTGAAGTTCAGCAGTGGGATTCAGTGTCACCAAGGTTAATTGCTTACACCGGATACCATGCCGACTGTTCTTAAGTCCACTATTTGTCATCCATATCCTCCTTGTTACCACTTTACAGTTTCTTGAAAGTTTCTGCAGCAGGTTTGCAGAGTTATTTTATTTTTAAAAGCTCTTCTGCTGCCCTTAACTTCAGGCTGTGTGCTGGTAAACAGATCCATTTAGTCTACTTAACTGACCAGTGAATGGTAAAAAGGTTGCAGACAATGCTCAGTTCCCCGTTTGAGGCAGAATCACATCCACAACTCTCCTGTTTATACTGACACATCCCATGAATATAGATCATCCAAAGTGCAGTCAGTTTAAGTGTACTGTAATGAGACTGATGTAAGTAACACAAGGTCACACCAGGAGCAGAGCTTCATATTGAAGGAGCAGTAATAAAGAGATAGGGATTTGCCCACACAAAAACCTTAATCTATTTCTGCGTCTTTTGACAGAATTTCAGAGACCACCAAGGTCACGGACGCCAACTTGCTTGAATGTAATTACGTTCATTATCTGGTGTTGTACTGTGACACTGTTATTTAAAATAAATTGGCTTTAATTTCTTTGGCCACTCTTTCCAAAAGATTTTCCATTCTGCTATTGTAAAGGAAGAACTGCACACGGCAGCCCTGACCTGCCAGTCACCAGGAAACGTTCATGATTGACTGATGAGCTTTTACCCTCCACATCTGTTAGTCTGTCTTGGAAAGTAGTGATGTCAGCCTCATTCGTCCGTCATGTAGCCTTTTTAATAGCTTAAGAATTAGGCTGCTTCTTTTTTGTGTATTTATTTTCTTATGTGCTGACGCTATTTCTTTAGCACAAACTCTTAGTGTGAATTTATATCAACAGCCTTGAACTGATCTTGGGAAAAACGGCAACTTGTAAGTGTTGTTCATTCAACACTGTGGTGCATTTTCACATAGGTATTTTCCAAAGGACATACAGGAGTCCACATTAGCCACAATTCACTTGTTTGGTGCACATGTTAAATCTACAGTATGTAACCTTTTTTGTAGAAATATGCTCCAAAACTTATCTCGATGTACAGAGGTGCTATTAAGGAGGTACAAACTTTTTTAATGACTGTATGGGCTGAGCAGCGTGGATTGTTCTCGAGTCTCATGCTAATGCTTAAGTTGCATAGTGAAGCTTTAATATAGTGTAATACATACATCTTATTAAACAATAATATTAAAACAAAATATTCCTTGGTGTCTCAATCTAGAAACTAAACTAAAATGAATTGTTGCTTATTTTACAGCACATACAGTAGAGTAACACTACTTATAATATAAGGGATATTTGGCTTTTTGATCACATACAGTGAGCTGTATAAGCCATGAAGCCAAAGACAAGAATTCCACCTTGTTTTCAAACAAGAATATATTTCTATTGTACATTTGGGGAAAAATTGGTTTTATGACCTTTAACTGCAGGAAAAATCCTACTTTGTGCTCTATAGTGTTACGAAATGGTTCTGTTTGACACTGAACAAAGGATACCTCTACTACTTTATCAAAGCAGTATTTCATGTAAACATTTGTCTAAATATACAGTAGTTATAACTAATAATAAACTGTTTAAGCATAAAAATATTTCTAGATTAACTGTTTTGTCTAATAAATGACTACACGTTTAATTAACAATGATTAGTAGGTGAATTGCTTAATTGATCATAGGAAAATTAGTTGACTCTGACTTAGTTGAGTTTTTTATTTGTGTTACTCAACATCCACTTTAAAATCATATGAAATTAACATGACAGGAGGTGTTGGAGAAGGCAGACTTGAATTTATCTGGTAGCAATCTAAGAGTCATACAACAAAGGTAAGGACTTGCACTCATAGCTGACTTTTACAAATGACTTCAAAGGCACCATAATCATATAATCTAGATAGCAAAGGGAGGTATCTGAGGGCTGCACAGCACCTAGAGGCGACAAGCATGGTGGCAGCTGTACCGGAGCTTGTGGTGATGGATGTCCTCTACAGCACATCATACCAGAGTCTTCCACCTAACAATGGGATATCCCCAAGAGCCCCCCTAAAGCCGCTGGTGTCATTGAGAGAGGGAATATACAATACAATACATCCAATCACAGATGGTGATCTCTCACATCCAGTCACAGTGATAGAAACAGCCAAAAAAACATTGAAAATGCTGCTTCCCTGACAGTAATATGGCCCCAATTGGAAATGACTGCACACCACCCACACACCTGTCACTCCTCTGTGATGGATATCCAGGTAGTCAGATTCAGGGGCTTGCAGCCAACATGGTGAGTTTAGGGCCCCCATATGCTCGCTCTAGCGCTGCCGCTTGCTGTTGGCGGCTCTGCGTGTCTGCTGCTCACGCTGGGAAAACTGCCACGCACACGCCGAGCGGCGACGGCAGGTGTACACCCACCCTGTTTTAGTTGCTGTCTGTGGCACACTCATGAACACACAGAGGCTCGCTTTCTGCTGACTTTGTCATCAAATATTCATGGCTGTCTGCATTAGCTTGCAGAGTTCTAATTGAGTTCTGTATATTCAGACGTGATTAACTCGGTCTAATTCCTCAAAGGAGTGAGCCAATTAGATAGCACTAGCATCAATAGGATTCCACATCTTAGTATGTCTCCAGACTTGCCAAGACAATTCTGTGTGTGTTTAATTGTGCTGTACCGCTGTTCTAAACTCAAGCAGGTCATTATATTTATTTCTGACCTGCACTACAGGAAATGCAGCTGTCCTATCCATTACAAACAAGAAAATGAGAAGCACAAGTGTTGTTATTAGAATACATTGTTTGGACAAGAGACAAGAGAGTGATTGCAAACACCGGGCCCTCGAAACCTTCCTCGTGTTTTTTGTCTGAGCACTTCTCTCTTCCCCCAGGAGCAAGCAGGAGAAAAATATCTGTGACCTAGTGCTGACCCACCACAATGTCGCTCAAACTCATGGCATAAGAGAACTACTGCCGGGGTCTTTGTCAGTTTCTCTCTGTAACCAGAGCAGCAGACATTGCCCAATGTCCAGAGGGGTCACATTCTGCTGCAGAGCTGAATTTAAGGCAGAGAGGCAGACAGGCTTGGCGGCTACTTTGCCTGAGCTACAGAGAGAGATCAGGACCCCCACTGCCACCTTTTATTCTTTGAAGAAAAGCCTGAGCAAGGGATGATCTGTGTGTCGGCCCTGTCCCTTCATGTTGGCTTTAGCATGACATTACCACGCGGCTAAATTTAGAAATCTGTAACAGAACATATCAATATTTAAATCTCATTTGACATTTATTAGTTTGTCAGAACGGTTATTCTGAAGTGAGACCTGCACATGCAGAGCAGCTGCAGACGAGATGAACTCATAGCTGAGGCTGCTCACACATGAAAAACAAAGGAGGATAGGAGGCTCTGGCAGGATGCCATCCCATTCCTGCACCTGCTGGTTGTCCATAACCTGGTGTGAATTTATTACACAGACAGGCAGACTTAGCTGAGTTGAACAGGGTAGACCTGCACTCAAAGGAATCCGAGCTGTTCTAGGTCAGAGATGCTGAAACCTCTGCGCACTTGCGCTGACTTACTGGCGTGCACACAGATGAGTGTCACAAACGCTCTGTCTGTGAAATTATACAGCTGATAGTTTCAAGGTCACTGATCCTCAGAGTTAGCAAACCATTAAGAGAATCACTTTGCACTGCGTGACATGCTCACTCACACACGCGTACACAACAAAACGCACACACCTCAGTCATCTGCATCTAGGCGGCAGAAAAGACGATTTACATAACACGCTTATAAATGATAGGGTTTTTTGAAGGAGTCAAGTCATGTTAATATATCGTCAGTCGCTCCCACTGTGGTTAAGAAACCGCAAACACCGACGGATGGAGTCAGGATGCCACGGAACGCCGGCATTGGAAGAATAAAATTAAATTTAAGTTGTCAACGGTGGGGGAGGGGATCATGTTGGGAGCCTCAAGTGGGAGCTGGACCACAGGGAGGGGAAGCAGCAGGAGGTTGTTCACTTGTTAACCTTCACAGAAAGAGGTAGGGGGAGATGATCATGATCACTGAACTCAGCCAGCTCAGAGGAAATTAGTTCTCCACACACACAAACTGTTACACACAGACCTCTCCACCTCTGTGGCCTGAGCAGACCACAGATCAGGGTTGGGCGGTGCTCCCACAATCCCTCTGCAAATGTGCAGAGATTTAAATGATCTCCCAACTTCCCTCAACCAAAGCAGATTTCTGGCATCTTCCTCTGGCGTCCATAATTTGGCTTAAGAATGTGGAAACAAGTTATTTTTCCTCCTTTTTAACCTCTAATAATCTATTGCTTTGTCAAAGAGTTTTACAACTGACTGGAGACACTGGAGCTCCCAAAACATCTTGATTACGCAGCTGTGCATTCAATGCATCCCCTGCATTTTTACACTAAATATCGCTTTGACAAAAACGCTTTCTTGGTAATCCAGAATTAGGATTCACACAGCAGAACACTGACATGGGATGGTTTTGCCAAATCTGCTTTTTAAATATGCATGAACAGAAACTGGTGCCAAGTCAGCTGTGAGTGCTGTAACTGTCTTCATCAACGTGTTTAAAATAACAGGACATACAAAAATATTAACTGAGAACTGTTGAGAACAGAGTTGACTTTGCATATGTATCACTGGAAAAGGAACAACTGTAGAATTGGACTCCACCGAGCATCAGAAACTCCCAACTTTAGCCCCTTGTATAATGAAAATTTGATGCATTAGCTCTAGTAAATTTCAGAAAGTCTAGAAGAGCAGTTTGAATTATTATATCCCTTTTATATGTGAAGGGAGGTTCAGTAACAGGAAGTCAGTTGGCTCTGACATTGGAAGTGTACAGTAAGATGTGTGCTCTTATCTAGCTTTGCTGAAAAAAGGGAGGCCCAACATAGTTTTGCAGAAGCAGCCTTGTGCAGTACAGTCTGTTTTTGATATATATAGTTTAGAGAAATAATTATTTTATCAATAAAACAGACTGCACTTTTCTAATTACAATTACCGCAGCTGATGTCACTGTAAAAGTCATTTGACAAAAAAATACTAAAACAATAATAAAATACTGCATTTAATACAAATGCAGCTTGTGTTGGACTACAAAATGTAAAATGTAACTGGTGGAGGGCCAAATATTATGGCTAGAAGGCCATAATTGGCCCCTAAGCCACTATTTTGATTCAAAAACATAAATGCATGAAGAAGGTAGTTTCTGAATGTGGCAGCATCTTTAAACACTGTGTGCAACACTGTAGCATTAAAACATGAGTTTTGATGTGCACTTTCTCCATAGTATCATCCCACATGAGTCATAGTTCCGTCATCCCCCTTATGTGCCGTCTTTTTAGTTTCTAGCGTTTCTGTTGAAAAATGAGCCACCTGAATATGTAATTACATATTTGTTGGTGAAATGATTTCTCTTTGTCCTGTATGATTGACCCACATTAAGCAATAAAAGGGAGAGAGGCTGCTTGTCAAGGTTCATTAAGTCAACAGACACCTTCCCTCAGGAAGCAGGAGGGTCAGTGATTTGACTCATAGTTCGCGACCAAGTCAGTCTGTCTCATTCACTGCAGAGGAAACAAACACAGCAGCTCTTTCGAACAAGCTCTTTTTTCAGATACAGCTGAGCTACTTTCAGAAATGTGTAGTTAATTCACACAGCATAGCCTGGCACTGACCAGCACATTGTGTTAAAGTCTGGAGACACACACACACACACACAAACTCTCACAGTTTCAGATCATGTGTAAATTTGGCTTACTCTGGTTCAGCGTGCCAGGTCATAAATCGCGTGCAGTCTCACTGAACTCCAGCCTGCCTCCTGTCAGCCCGACTCGGCCACGTGAACTAAAGAACAGATAAATGTGTAATGGTGTAAAATGTGTTTGTACGGTGAGAGGAGATGTTGCACAGCTTAAACCTAAAAATGTGCCACAGTAGAGTTTCAAATGTTTACTCTTTCATCTGCAAACAATGAAACTACATCTTTGTTCCAGCTGTGTTTTCCCACAGCTGTATTTTGCTTTGAAACCACAGACTATAGACTGTTTTATTTATAATATCTTAATAAGGTCAGCAAAGTACAGATGTAACCAAACATACCATTAAAAATACCAAACATTTTCACTGTTCAAGTGAAGATTTGGTGCTTTCCGCTGCCTTACATGACAGTAAATTGAATTTTTCTGATTTAACCCTTTAAAAACAAAAGTCCCAGCTGGGGGACCTGGAGAATTCACAGTGTGAAACAAAACCAAAAAGAAACGGTCCACTAATCATTAAAGAATATAGTGATATTACACATCAACTTAAATGTTTTTACATGACCCAAACACAACTCAAATAACTACATAAAATACAGAGCATCACATACCAATTACTTTACTCAAACCAAGAACCAAGAAAACCAGTTTATTATATAATATTTTCACTTATTTCTAATTTAGTTGTTCCTGTTAAATTATATCTAAATCCAGGTTAATTTTCATCAAGTTAAAAAATTACAGTTATTCAGGGAAAATGAGTGAATTGATGTCACTCCATCAGCTCGCTTTAAACAAAACTGTTTATAGTTTATATTTCATTATGGGTTTTTTTTTTCTTTTTGCCTCTCGTGACTTTGTATCCTAGTCTGTCAGGTCTGCGTCTCATGTTCAGAGAAGAACACATGGGACCTTTTAACTCCTTGTTACATGCTTTGTTTGTCATCGCACTCTTTATTCTAACAGACAGCTGTTGTTTGAGAGCCCATTGCTAAACGGTGAGAAGCTGGACCAGAGCAGAGCAGATTACAAGAAGGAAAAAAAAGGCCACAATTGACTTTAACGCACTCCACTCACCCTTCAGTTCAGCAAGAGGATGTCTGACCTAAATTCAATTTACCTCATCTGCCTAGACATTTGTTTAGCCTTCTGGGCAAACACTTAGAGAAATGTATGAGGGAGACAGAGGGAAAAAAATACATATGCTTGAATACATCACATTTAGTGAGGGGAAAAGCAAAACTCGGACATCTGCAGACACATACAGCCCTCTAGTGGCAAACTGTGAAGGACCTGGATGTTAACAATAACAGAAGAGAGACTAGGAAGTGATTTACACAGAATTTCCTAAACCATCTGTAGAGGTTGTGCCCGACCACAGACCAAAACTCATGTGCATTTTCAGTTTTGACATCAGGGCCTGGTTTGTGTAAGAGCACTAATAAATACTGTATTACCTAATACCAAATAACAGTAGTCACGAGCCAGTAAAAAAAACAAGGGAGGCTGAGCAGAATGAATGAATTGAGGTCATAGAATCTTACCATCAGAGAGAAAGAGGGAAATTTTGTCTTTTGAGTACTGTACTCATTACAGTGGCCCTGAGGAACTGTGTGCTGTGAAATCATATGCTCTAGTTAAGCTAAACAAGGGCAAGGTATTCCCACATGAAGGGCAGATTTGAGAATAAGTAAGTGGAAATACTGAGAGATGAGTAAGAGGTGATGGTTTAGTGCTGTTTGGCCTCAGCATCTTACTCAGATTCTCAGGTTGCAAATATATTCTCCCTGTCTCTCTACTTCTACCTCTCTCTGTCTCTGTGTGCGCGTGAGGCAAACCTCAAGGGCTCAGTGCAGCGAGCTCATTAAAGGCTTTATTCCACTTCCAGGATCGAGCAGGATTGCAGTATGGACATTGTTTATACACAAATGTTGCCCAGGGAATAATGTTTATTTCTATTACCGTCTTGAAGGAAGCAAAAAAAAAAGAAAAGAAAAGAAAAATAAGAATTCAGAGCTTGTCTGCACACATTGCTTTTCATGAAATAACGCCTCTTCAGGAGAGCTTTGAAGACACTGACATTTTTCAAGCACTACTATCCAGCCTCCGGTCATACATCAGCTTCTCTCATCTCCTGTCCTCCCATTTTTACATTGTAGTGTCAGTAGTTCAACCTCATCCTGTAAAGCTGCTTCTCTGATTAGCATGTCGACCACAAATGTCACAGCACGTGGTCCACAGCAATACAAGGAATGGTTGAGAGTTTACCTCGGCTGAGTGGTCACAGAAGTGTCATATTAAACGGCAGGCCCCGGCAGTGTGTCTAGGAGGCAGCTGATGACGCAGCGCAGTGTTGCTACACACCCTGAGCTGTGTTTGGAAACACTGAAGCGGCTTGCTGCAACAGTGGGAGCCAATGGGAACAGCTGAAGCGTGCACTCTTTAGCCCAGCCAAGTGCAGAAAAAAGGGGGAGAACAGAGACACACAGAGATCCAGGAAATGCCAGAGCAAGAAGCAGCGATAGCGGGGCCAGTCAGCTCGCACGCAGCCACATCAGGCCGCACATTGATCACCTTACATGATATATCCATCCCTGCGTAATTGCATTGCTGTTTAGATAGGCAGTCGTTATTTATGAAATATTGAAATAACAAATGGCATCTCCTGGCAGATATTAAGAAGAGAGATGCCACAGATAAGTCAGAGGCAGTCGGCCGTCACTTCCCCGCGCGGGCCGCTTGCCCAGCCGCCTGGCTGCAGAAAACCTGCAGTCATCACAAAGTGGAAATATTTACTGCTCACATTCTTGCATATGAGAGGATGGAGTGTGGGTGAGGGCGGCTGAAAGATGACTGTGTTTGTGTTTCAAACAGAGTGCTGATCATATTCCTTCAGGTTCAGAGGCATTTGAGGACAGCCGAGTTAAAGGTCCTGAGTGCAGATTTATTTGTCGCACAAGCACTAGTGGGAGCAGGGCCACCTGACATGCATCACTGGCCAAAGGAAGTTTGAAATCACAAATTCCAAAAGGCAGGAAATAATAAATTTTGACGATGGTTAAAAATGTGTTAGTAGTGGAGTGCTAATTGTAAAAAAGCACTTAAAGAACCACTAGTAATGAATCATCAGTGACTACATTCATCATTAGGTTTGTTGTATAATAATGTGGCTGTCTGTGGTTTTGTATGTTTGTGTTTTCAGAACACCCTTGAGACCTGCACCATCTGCAGTAAGCCCATCATGGAGCGCATCCTGCGGGCTACAGGAAAAGCCTACCACCCTCACTGCTTCACCTGCGTGGTGTGCCATCGCAGCCTGGATGGCATCCCTTTCACCGTGGATGCTTCCAACCACATCCACTGCATCGAGGACTTTCACAAGTAAGTAACTTAGCTTTTTCACATATTTAAAGCTGCACAGATTCATAGTTTTATTTAATTAATATATGAAATATATGGGTATATAGCAAAAGGGATTTTGGGATTGAGAACATTAACCCAACCCTATATATCACCTTATAGCTTTAGAGAGCGTCATTGCCTCTTTAAGCAACTGCAACTACAGTTTTGTCACATTAATATTATTATCCATACTTTCTAGCAAAGGCGGGCAGCTCTTCTCACCAAAAACTGTATGTTGTCTCCCCAGCACTGAACCACAAAGATACTAAATTAGCAACTGCTATTAGCAACTAGGTGTGGAAGTAAGGGAAATGTTGACCAGATTCCCTACTCTCCATGGTGGAGATAAAACCACATATTACATTTGACAACACTTATACAGTACATGTTAAATTTATTTTTCTAGTTTCGCTGCTCAAAAAACTACAACATAATTGTTTTACTTTACACTCGCTCTCTGTTTTTACCTATTAGGATCTGCTGTACCTGCCCTACGCTGCCCATCTAGCACCAGACACACAGACAGATTTAGCAGAATTAGCACCATATAGCAGCTAAAGAGCTAAACACTTAAATATGAATGAATTGAATAATTCCTAATTTTGCCAACTTCTTCAAGTCAACCCAGTATAGGATCTTTATGCTTCCTTTTCGGAAAATACAGAAAACAATTTCACAAGGTCAGTGAGTTTATGAGATGCAACTGTAGAAATAAATTTAATAGTAAATTCCTGTCATTGTGTCACACTGCGATTGCATAACCACCACCTTCCCAGAAATGTTCCTTTACTCAGTGACCAGAAGGGAAACAGAAGTAAACAGCTGGCTTTTGGTGTGAGTGCTCCGCTTGTGCTTTGCGGAGTAGCTGCACTGGGCCGTTGTTTAATTCCACATGACAAGTGTGACCTCAGCAGCACAGCCTTTGTGTCGAGGAATAGTCTTGTCTGGGTTTGTGCTTTTTTCTTCTGCCTAATACTGAATGGCCGTGGTTCCCCAAAGCCTCACACCCCCTTCACTTCCTGATTCTCAGGCATGTGGAATAGAAGAAGTGTTCACCCGACCTGACAGGACCTGAAATCTCTGTGTGCTTTTCATATCCTCATCTGTACTATTGTTAGATAGCCCTTTTAGCCTTGGCCCTCTGAAGGCATTTCCAGAATTACTGATTTGAAAGCAGGTTCTCTAAATGTGGGAGTTACTCTCGATATTTGTAAATTCTGCTATATTTTGCTGTTCCTCAATTATTCTATTTATCTGAAATATAAGAGGTAGTTGAGTTGCTGAATAATTAAAACACTTTCTGCGGATTTGTGGCTTTTTGTCCCTTTTATTGTTTTAATTAAACATATTTTGGGTTTTGCAGGAAACTGTCAATCTGACAAGTTAAGCAATTTGAATTCACTCAGTTCACCATTTCTAGACCTTTTATTGACCAGTTTATCATTTATTGTAAGAAGCCATTGACTAGTCTAAAATGATAAGATAGAACAGAACTCCCTGCAAACTGTGTCACTTCAGATGATAACATGTCACAGTATTTGCTGTTTTGCTGATCTGATTTCTGTTGCTGTTGGTTTGCTTTCACAGGAAGTTTGCTCCACGCTGCTGTGTGTGCTCTGAGCCTATAATGCCAGCACCAGGCCAGGAGGAGACGGTCCGTATTGTGGCTCTGGACCGTGACTTCCATGTGCAGTGTTACCGCTGTGAGGTATGTGTTTACCTCTCCTGCTATGTGTTCCTCCTATAATTAGCACTGGTAGTAATGGATTATGTTGAGCAGTTCCAGGTGACAGTCATTAAATCATGGAGGTATAAGGCACAATGTACATGTCCTTCCCCCGAGTCACCTTTTCAGCAAGACAAGTGAATCATCCCTCTCTTACCTGCCTCGATATAGCTTTCCATCTCTCCACTGCAAAGTTCACAGACTTACATAGTAACCAATCTGTCAGCCGCTGCTCACCGCCTGATAAGCAGAGCTCAAACATTACTTGCCCGGCTAAAAGAGAAGTAACGTGTCACACTGTCAAAGAGCTGTGCAGTGTGAGTCCACAGAGCGTTTGGCAGGCTTAAAGGTCAAAGGAAAGCAAAGCAGATTAGTTCAGCTGAAGGGGATCAACAAGTGAAGAATTTTGTCACTAGGGAAACATGAGCAGATGAACTTAATGTGTGTATTTGTGTGTGTGTGCTTTCATGTGAGAGAGGGCGGTACAACCAAAATCCAACCAAATAAAAGAGCCACACTCTAAACAGAGCAACAGTTTGATGCAACAAATGGACTAACATGTAACCCCCACTAAGCAGAATAAGTCAGACACACTCACCAACGAGAGTCTACTCCCAGAGCAGATCAGTCAGAACAAACCTGCAGTCTATTATTTGTCTTATAGAAAAAGGGTCAAAGAATAGAGAAAGCACACACTCTGAGCGCCAGTAAATGCTGTGCCTAACACCCTGATGTGAAGTGTAACCCAGTAATAACTACATTGGCCAGTACAGCACAGCACTGCCAACCATTCTGTGCTTGTGGACTAACAGAGTGTCTGTGTTGTGCAGGACTGTGGCTCCCTGCTCTCAGAAGGGGACAACCAGGGCTGCTACCCTCTGGACGGACACGTTCTCTGCAAAAACTGTAACACCAGCCGCATCCAGGCCCTCACCGCCAAGGCCACCACTGACCTCTGAACAACCTGTTGTTCGGTCACCTCCACTGTGATACCCCAGCACTCTCTCTCTCTTACTGTCTCTCCCCCTCTAGTCTATCTCTCCCTATTCCCATCCAAGCTTGCCTTTTTTAGCATATACGCCTTCATGTATATATATTCACTTTCAGTAAGACAAAGTATCATCACATGTTCACCAACAGGCACCCACTTGCACATGATGACTTTACAATCGCAGCAGAAGAGGCTGGTGTTAATAACAATGTCATTGTTAAAGAAGTGGTTCGGCATTTTGGGAAATACGCTTGAAGGCTTTCTTGCTGAGAGTTAGATGAGAACTGTAGCCTGAATATTAAGCTCCAGTCAGCAGGTGGTTAGCGTAGCTTAACATAAAACAGAAGACAGGGAAACTGCTAGCCTGATTCTCTTCAGAGGATTCTGGCCAAAAAATGCTCTTGCACTTAACCTTCAAAACACCACATCCTGTCATTGTTACACTTTGGTTTTTCTACACATTAAACTAATGATGTTTTAATGACTGAGCTTTAGAGGCACCAATAGTAGGATGTTGTTAACTTTGGAAAGAGTGACACTAGCTGTTCTTCTCTCTCAGTCTGGGCTAACTGGTCGCTGGGTCTAGTATCATATTGACTGTGCTAATGCGCGACTCTCATTAAGAAAGCAGGCATCTGAAAATTTCCCCAAAATGTTGTTTAAAATCACTCCATCTGTTAACAGTTACAGCACACATCATAACTCAGTGTTATTATCTCATGTTATAATTATCTTCACCATACATCTTTCAGTCGTGATGCACATCTACAGTATGTGTGCATGCGTATTTGTATGTGCAATTTTCTCCGCTGGCTGTTTCTTGTGCTCTAAAATGGATTCTGACACTACTAGAACATGAGCCACGAACAAGAAGAAAACCATGAGCATGTAGTATCCAAGTCTTCAGTCTTTATTATACCGCAAATCCACAAGACAGTACGCAAATATATGAGGTAAATTGAATAATCCACTGCAGCTCACTGTTGTACAATCACATTTCCTGTGCACTGATTTGTACATTATTCTATTAAACTTTACCTGCAGTGTATGGATTGGGACCACAGGAATCACAAACCAACAGAATTCTCAATAGGCAGCTGTTGAATGCATTCCCTCTCTTTCCTCTGTACTTTTCAATAGAATATGCTTTTATATATACACTAGATAGTTTTCTGTTGAACATTACTGATCAGTACAATCATGACATTCCTTTCAGTGAATAATATATCTTTAAGCAGATCATTATGTAACTTCTTCCCTCATTTACTCTGCCATGGATTAGATTAGTGTTTGTTCTGTAAGCGGTCTGGCAGAGATAACAAATATGACATGGCTATGCAATTTTTAATATTAATTGCATCGACACTTTATAAGAAATTTTATGAATAAGGAAATATTTTACCTGTATAGATTCATGCAGAAGTGTCCTTATAGTAATCCTTGGGTCAGACTGTATGCTGTTGGTACTCTGTGACTTTGTGTGTCACTGTGCTGTATGCCAGTATTGATCAGTCATCTTTGATATTTAGTATTTCGAAGTTGATGGGCAAAGAATGGACCACGACTTTCCCAAAAACAACGTATTATTTGAGTAGATTGATAGTTAGTTTAGTATAATTAGCAGTGCTAGTAGTAGGACATTAGATGATGTTCAGTTAAAGGTACCCAGTGGAGTTTTTGAGCAGTTGTAGCACTGTGCTTTTTGCAGGCGGACCCACATGGACAACTATGTGTATGTGGGGCCAGCGAGTGGCACAATGTCTCAAAAGCTGTCCACAGCTACACCGAGTCACGTCACCGAGCACATGGGTGACGTGATGCACGTTTTCGCAGCAGGTTTCACGCTGTTCCGCTGGTCGACAGATGGTGGCAGTGATGAGCAAAGAAGCAAAGTGCAGCACCTGCTTAAGCAAGACACAAGACAGTGAGCTAGCGCCTTTTATAAAAAATGTAATAAAAAAATATAAACATAACTTTAATTTGTTTACAAGAAAGCTCTACGGTGTACCTTTCTAGATCTACAGTATAAAGATTGGTTTACTGGCAACCATATAATTTAAGAACATTGCCAAGCTCTGATTATAGATGTTTGTGCATGTGCATTTTCTTCTCTTCACTATGGTGGTTAGTGGCGTTTGGATATCAGAAAGTGATTACACAAACAAAAAAGTCTCTATATTCCCTTTCTATTGTCATCAACATCTTGTAACAGCAGAATCAATGGACCAGGGTGACACATTGTAAATAACTGTGCTAATAAGCTCATTAATCATTTCACAGTGATTAGTATTTTGACATTAATCAGAGCTTTGCTAGAGAATTTTCTACATGAAAACATATAAAAACTAGTATTTGTGCCTGTGTTTGAGCTAAAGGTGAGAAGGTGGAACACTGGTTAGCGGATCATGTACACACAGAACCAAACTCTCGTGCCTCGAGCAGGAAGTCAGTGAATGCTGCCGAGAAGGTTAAGCACTCCTAAACTCTGTGCCAGGAAGTATTCAGTATTTGGAGCTTATGTTTAGACAGTTCATCAGTCACATGTACAAACCTAAAAACAGCAACTTTTATTCTTAACAAATTTTTAAGTTTAGGGAAATCATATTTTGAATGCACTGCTGAGAAAGAAACTGCAATGTGTCTCAACACTGGTGTCAACAGTGCCACAGAACTTCAACTATTTACTGTATTTATGGATATAAGTTGAGCATCCTTAAGTCTCAGCTTCTCCTTGCTAAAAACGGTACATACACAATATCACGCTATATGCTGTGCTTAAATCCATCGCCTCAGCCAGTTTACACTTGGCTCAGTGAGTCATCTGATTTCCACTGGTTGTCAGGCAACAGAGGACAAAAAAATATATCAAAAAGTATATATCACATATTCTTATGTCACACATGTTGCTAGGTTTCAACTCACAGAGATGTTGCTGGGGAACCAACCAAGTTAGCATCTCCTGCAGACATGCTGTTAAAGGTTGGTATAGGGCTTTCTGACCTGTTCTGAGAATTAGACAGACGTGTTAAAGGAGCAACAAGAATTTTACATTTAGTGACGAAAACACAAACAAAGGTTTTACAACAGGCACACACATAATAAATACTGGATGAATTAAAAACAATAACATAGCAAAGGTAGCACAGTGATTAACTTGACCAATATAATTCTGGTACTTTTCATATGAAATCACTAGCATGGACGTTGGAAGGTGGATCTTTGTACTCAATGACCTCTGAGCTCACTGAAGTGAAAATGTTACCCATTATTCTGATCCACCTTTTGGAAAATATATTGCAATACTGTAGCAACATTTGCTGTGTTTTCAGACACGACCATTACACCACTTAATCATTCTAGTGTTTAGCTTAATTAGTGACAGGATAATTGTGAGCTGGAGACGTTAACTAAATAAAAATGTAGCTCACATCATTGCACAAGTTGTGCTTTCCACAGCAGCTTCTCACTGCTTCAAATCACAAACACTGATCAAACATGAATTTCTTCTGTGTGATGTATAAAACAGCCATAGATTACAAACGTACTGCACATAGTCAAATATTTGACATGTTATACAACAGAAAAAGCTGCTGTGACAGTTTGGTAAAGGGGATTTAACGCAGGAATTAAAAAAGAACAGCGATGTGTTATAACTGTAAAATTGTATTAAAAAAACACAATGGAAGGATCATGTGTGAGGACGAATGTTTGACTTACATTTGCCTTTTACTGGGTAATTGTGTAAAATATCAGATAAACTAAGCAAATAATATCTGCTAAGGCATCCACATATATTCACATATTCACTTTATGAAGTGATAATGTGCCTGGTTGCACTGCACCCAAGCGGCAAAAAAAAATCAGTTGATGCAGTTTTAACACAGATGTTTTTATACAGAAACGAAAACGAAAGTTAAGAAGTGTAACCACAAATTCTGGGCAATGTGCAAATCACTCACTAAACAGTAAAAACATTACACTGATACAGTATAATAAATTACATGTTCAGTATTTCATTATTGTCTTATTAGCACATTTTCTACTACATTTTCTACAACGTGTAACCCAGACTGGTCCTTGAGCTTAATCTCTGCTGCCAGTGTGCCATAAAAACTGTATTAAAGTCTTGTGTTCACTGCATTGTTATGGACACAAGTCTCTGTGGGAGCGTATCAGACACGTATCCTCTCAAAAGCTCCATGCTACAAGTATAAAGAAAAGTCTGTGTAATGATTTTTTAATTTGTTCAGTGTATCTGTATTGTCTACTGTCTTTGTTCTACCCATGTTTGTTAAAGTGCCTTTGGCTGAGCAGCATCAGATCACTTTGCTGTTGCTCCGTGCTTCTTATTTCGCCATTCGTCGTCAAAGGTGTAGCCTTGTTTACTTGTTTTTACCAAAGTAAATAAAGAGAATCATTTTTGTTTGGGTCAACTCTGAAACCACAAAGTAGGTGTTTCCACCAGGTGCGGTGTTTATAGCAGCAGCAGCAGAGTCTGGCATAGTGTGGAGTGTGAAACTCTCCTTAAAAAGCTTGACCCTCTGTTGTCAAAGTAAAACATCTCATCTGTTCTTGATCTTTGGAAGGGGCATATAGTCAGCTGTTGTTTTTCTTCTTCAATAAAGGCTTTTGCAATAGCATCACGTCTCTGTGTCCTTATTTGCCTTTTAGTCTTTTGCGGTATTTTTGTTGGATTACACAAGAAAAAAAAAATCTCTTTTCATTCCTATTCAGGCAAAGCCCCATCCCCTAGTCACTGGTTAACACTTGCCCTTTGACTTCTGGTCCTATGGATCACTCAAGTAATGAGCTCCTTCTCTCTGTCTTCTCCTCATGCTCCCCTTAAACCTCCGGGTGACCTCCTGAGCAGCGTACCTGCAGATGAAAGAGATTTATTCCCAACAAGTATAACCCAAGGCTTCCTCGCTCTCTTCAGGAGTCATTTAAAAGCCCTTCAGTGGCAGCAAATGCCCCGATTCATTTCCTCCTGTCTTGTGCTGCAACTCCCCAACTGCTCTTTAGACAAATTGGAATCACCTGCTTAATAGAAATCCTAGACTCTTTTAGTCTTTTGAGTGTACATGTGGGACAACGCTTTAATTACACAGAGATACAGTGTTTTTTTTTCTGTTTTTTTTTCTGTGGCCATGATCAGCAAATGCACTCAGCTATGAAGTGTGCTTACTGCTGGGATCAGCTTGATGGAGAATAATTTAAAGACCTCCTGAAAGGCTTTTTTTTTTTTTTTTTTTAATACTGTTGCCTTTCCAAGACTCGCTTGATTTAATTCTTTCCATTTGTCATCTTTACTTGTGTGCTGCATAACAGCAGTAAGTCACTGAGCATTTCATTTCCTTCCCGCACATTAATTGAAGCCACATTCTGAAATGTCGGATCAGGAGAAAGGAGAAAGTGATCTCAATTGACAAGACTATGGAGGCCAAAAAATGACAGTATAATGCAGTAGAAAGAAAGAAATAAAAACAGAAATAAATAAAATACTTAAATAAAAGAAAAAATAAATGGATGCAGAAATAAGTGTATAAATAAATAAGTGTAATGTATTTCTATACTGCAATACATCTATATTTATATATTTTTTTCTTTTCTTCTTTCAGGCATTTATTTATTTATACATTTAAACATTTATTTCTGTATTTCTGTGACCTTATGCTAATAGGCAGGCAGTCCTAAGCCCAGTCTAAAGCATGATTGGTCAGCTCGGAGACCCAGACAAGAGCAAACAATACAGAACAAATTCCCCTAAAATACATATGCTAGCTAACCCAAAGTAACAGGATCACATGTTAGATAGCTAGCATGGCTTCGACAGAGAGGCCTCTGGCTGACCTGCTGTGGGACGTAGCTAAACACACAGGGAGGGAGTTTTTCAGAGGCTATATTGAGAACGGGTGTCATGTCAGAACGATAAGAACAATAATGTCACAGCTGTAAATACACAAGAATTTACAAAGAAATTTGCAGAGAAAGTCTGATTAATCTGAAAGCCTCTCCTGTAGTTATACTTGAAGTGGCTTTGAGGTTTCCTGAGATGTCATGGTGTGTGACCAGGCTGCAGAAATGTTATTTAAAACTGGGGATACTTTTCTCAATAAAGGGGAAAATTTATAGAAATAAAAAGGGGATATTTGCCTTTTTTTAATATCAGATTGTCAGTCATCTGTACAGTGGGAATATCACACAAACTAATAATTTCCGCCTACCTAATTAGCATACAGAGACAGAAATGCATAAATAAATACATATATGTTGAAATCTATGAATAAATAAATGAAAAAGGAAATGTAGAAATTAATAAATGTAGATGTATTACATCAGTATAATTATAATTATTTATTTCTGCATAAATGTATTTATTTATTATACATTTTTATTTATTTTTATTTTATATTTGTATTTCCTTATGTATATGCATAATTATTTCTGTATATATTCATTATTTTCTTTTATTGTTGCATATATTTATTTATTTCTGTATTTCTTCTGCTTGTACTTTCGTCATGTTTTGTCCTCCATACAAGACGAGAAGATACAGATTTCACATTTGAGCAAAGCAAAAAAAAAAGTACCAGGAGATTCCTTTTGGCCACTGGCAGTTACAGTAGAAATCCATATTGAAATATTTATTGTCTGCCATAAATACACTTGCTGTATCTCCAGCTTGCTGCCTTATATATGACCTGTAAACTGTAAATCATGTATTTAGAACCCTAATTTCTTTGCTAGTAGAATGAAGATGTTGGCATGGCAGCTACAGTATGTGGAGATTTCCTAGTAATTTTTTCCTAAATTTGCTGCAGGCGATACTGTCTGTGTGAGTGTATGTGTCTGCCTCAACGTGTGTGTGTGTGTGTGTGTTGTCTGAGAGAGAGAAAGAAGCCCTCCAGCAGTTAAGCCGAGGACTTGCTTTACTGCACATAAATCTGGTGTTTACAAACAAATTGATGAGTGATGGGCCCTCCAGCCAACATGATGTACCCTCCAATTTCTTCCTCTGCATAAAATTCCACCATCGAGTCTCCAGGGGCCTGCTTCGGCATTTTTGAATGTCTTCTTCTAATACGCAGAATTATGGCCTGAATTATTTACCGGGAAGCAAAGATGAGCGTGAGAGAGCAAAATGGGACACTATCATGCATAATCTCGCACACTCCAATTTAAATGAAGCTGTCATATGGTCAGATTTACATAACATTACAATGCGGGCCGACATTGCAGTGCTGTGAGCTTAATGTTATTAGTTTAAAGTGAATTCCCACTGTGCATTTGCATCAAGAGCATTGATTTTGTGCGTCCTTGAGTTGGCTAAAGGCAGTGATGTAATCACTGAGTCAGTGTTGCTCTGGGTAGAACTTAGACAGATCACTCTGAGAGATAAATCCGAGCCATCCCCGATGTGCATGTTGTAAGAAACCATTATTAGTGCCTTTTCTTGTGCTACTACCGGCTGTGAACATCCAAGGACTGGCCAAGGTGCCTGCAGAGCTCAAGGGTTTCTGACATGTTTCTAATGATTTTATTGCTTACAGCATTTAAAAGAATAAGAGAATAAGTTCTGATTCTCTGCTTTAAAAAGACATAGTCTGCTGCGGTTTGGAGAAATAATACATCTAACAGATGCTTTACAGACTTCATCAGAGCAGTAACAGCATCACGGCTTGCTCAGAAGTTGTTCCACTGTTAGTGTGCCTTCATACAGGCTGATATAAAAGTCTGAACGTTCATGAAATAACAGTAAACATTTTAAGTGTTCTCTATGCAGCAGAGTTTCTAAATCAACTACAATCATGTAAAATGAAAATCTTACCTCTGGCAGTCACACTGTTTTGTACAAGCATCACTCAGGCTGATTTATGTGAGCTGTATTTGGTTCCTCTAATATTCTGCTAGTGTGGACTGCTGCATTCCACATTGTTATTCTTTTTGTTAATTCATTAACATTTAATACTGCACAACAAACATAGTTTTAGCATTAAAACGTTCAGTAAACTTTTATTCCATAACAAGTCAGGAAATTTCACCGGATAAAATATTGAACAAAATGTTACCTGTTTGTACATATGATATGATAATATGAGAATGTCAAACTTTCAACTGAATCTTGTGCATAACATATACATTTGCTTGGAACAAATGAGGCAACTGGCAACATCACAAAACCAAAATGTGACCAGTTTAGTTTTGCATCATTTAAGGTCATTTTGGTCCTTACAGTTGTTTTCCTCATGTTAGACATGGTAGCAGCTAGCGAGAGCAATATGTGCTAACATGCTAAAGTAAGGTAATGAACATGGTAAACAAGTTTTTCTATTAGTTATTTACAGTACATTTAAAGTTTTGAACTTTGAGGAAATAATTATGTCCCTAATATTACCTAAATGTCCTTAATATATAACGTCACGCTACCAGTGAAGTTCTAGGGTTTACAAATTAGCAAATGTTTGTTAATCCATGGATTTTTTATGACAAAGGGATATTAAATCAAAACATGGTGCTCGTTCATTCCTGTGAAGGTTTCTCAGTGATGCAGACATTAAAAAATATCCCAGTTCTTCCAGATTCCAGCCCTGAATATAAACTGGATGATCCTCATGCTTCCATCAGTGTAGAATTATAAAAATGTATCCTCATGTGGCAGCCTTATGCATCCGTTCAAACCCAATGGTAAAAAAAACACAGGGCGGAATGACGTCTTGCAGAATTTACTCAGCAGTTGTTTTCAGTGGAAAGTTCTTTTCAGTTGAAGAGCATTGTTTTTCTGATAGACTCTGCATCAAGCAATATCACACTCAAATAGTAAAGTTGTAGCTTAGTAGAACCTGAACATAATTACTCAGCGCAGTGACTAATAACAGCCTGCCGGCTACACAGTTTGAGCTTATAAAAGTGATAATGTAACAGCAAACGGTCTATTTTTTTCTATTTAAAGGTACAGCTACAGATTACAGCTGGAATGATGAATGGCAGTTACATGTTATTAGCATGTTACGTAAGCACCATACATCAAATTAGAGCTGCCATTCGCAGCGTATAGGTGGTGAGTAACTGCTGATGCAAACAGGTTCAGGATTAATCATCATTTATCTAAGAACCAGCTGCGTCCGTAGGGTCACAGTGGCACACTAGACGTTATCACAGAAAGACCTGAAGCAGCTTCCACCACAGTCTGGCAGTGTCACGGTCTCGAGCCTGACTTCCTTTTTTTTCCATACATGGTCATATTCAATGCCATGCCTGTCTCTGCTCTGCCTGATTCACCTGACTCACCTAATCAGCCTAATCAGTAACACTTGTTTCTCTCCACATATAAGTAGGTTTGCAGCTCTCTTTCCTCTGCCAGGTGTTAGCTCAGTTGCCATTCTCGAGCCATTCCTGAACCTGACCTGTTTGCTGGTGCTCGACCTGCTTTGCTTTGGACCCTGATCTCTGACCCCCTGGATCTGTAAGTTTATCGGCTCAGATTATTATGACCTGAGCTTTGAACCTGACCTGGACTTTTGAATCTCAAAAAAGGGAAGGGGAGGGGCATGGAACAAACCAGTTGTTCCAGATACTGCTGTGAGCAGTAAATTTCAGCCAGGGCACAAACAAGGATCTGCATTGCTGCTCAGCCAGAAGATTTACAGACACATTCTGGGGACACCAGGGATCCCTTTTAATCCCCAAATGAGGTATAATATGAGACCTTTAAAGTGCAAGTGACAGTAAAACTTTTGGTTCTGCTGGGTAAAACACGGGGTGGAACAGTACTGTAGTACTGATAATTACTTCAGTTTATTTGCTGTGAGAGCCAATTATCAGTACATCTTTCCAAAACTCTATCACAGAATAAAATCCTCTTCCCACATTGGCCGCATACACTTAATAACATTTATTTGTACTGCTGTGCTCTGCCAAAGGCATCATTTCATAACTGAGATCCATTAGAGATGCTTTAGTGTCAGTTACTGAGTTACAGTTTAATGCTCATCAAGAAATCTGTCCCCTTATTGTTATTTCATTCGCACACTCCAGCACACACAGGGAGAGAAAATGGGTAGAGTCCAGCACAAATAACAGTCCAATTCATATTTCTCTGACAGATTACAGTCCTGTTGTTAATGTTGGTTGTTTGTGTCTCTGTATTCCCACAGTTGCTTTTTTCAGCTGACTGATGAAGTATGGAGCCCCTCTCCTCAGGCATCCAGCCCTAGTAACTGAGCCATGGGCCAAGAGCAGCAAAGCATTTACAGGGAATGTGGAAGAGCTAAAAAGAATTATTAAATACAGATCCACATCAGATACACCTGCTGTTTGTTCTCTTAAAGAAGCCAGCAGTCACAGAAAAACATCTCTCATGCGAATCACGATGAATAAACATACACTCGATTTATAAATATTGACTTTTAACCCACATGTTTTCTTCTTGTTTGTTCAATTTCCAGTTCTGTCTGGCTTCCGGTTGCTATTGCTGACTGTAGCAAAAAGTAGTGAAAGTAAATAGGCGCGTTTTTGATTAGCTTACAGGGTCTAGTACACTTTAAAGTTGGCACATACTCTAAGTATGTCCACATTTTAAACAAGGTAATATAGCTTAATACCATATTCAGTTAAAGGAACAATATGAAATACATTTGCTATACTGAATAATAAAATGACCATTACATTTCATAGGATGGCTTCTCAGACAACAGTGCTACAGTCTATAAACACTTGTTCCTGGTGAGGAATGTCTGTTTCTTTTTAGACCTGTGTGATTCTGCCTATTGTTCATTTGACCAGTAACATTTGGACACCGCAGCTTGCCAAACATGAAACTGCTTAGAGCCCAGGCAGATTTTAAGATGGACGTACAGTTATAAACAGGTAATGCTGGGCCTAAACACTGAGCTTTACCAAAGAGGTTGACAACATCCTCATTGATTCTGTAAGAACAGCTGTTTTTTTCTCTGACACCTGAGATCCATGGAGAGTTTAAATATTTCTAAACACTGGGAACTAGAAGTGGTGGCTTATTTTTCCTAAAATTCTAGCTGATTTCCTAAGTTGAAATAAATACATTTTGATTATCTGACCTCCTCTGAAAAAAAATCCCATGGCCACACAGGATCTCTGGATCCCAGTCTGAGTGACCATTGGGTTCTTGGTCATCTCAACCACTAAGGCAATTCTCCCCTGATTGCTCAGTTTGGCCATGCGACCAACTCTCAGAAGAGTCATAGTTGTGCCAAACGTCTTCCATTTGAGAATTATTGAGGCCACTGTGCTCCTGGGTTGAGTGGAGCAGAAACTTGGAGCATTCCCCACATGTGTCCCTTGACATGAGTGTAGATTAATGAGAAAAAAAGAATTTGAACAACTGCATTATCAGGATGCAATATAGCAAAAGTGAAAAAATGTAATTTGTAATCGTAAAAGTCATTTGTGACACCTACCAACCCCAACTTCCTCCTTGCAAGGTATAAATAGTATAAATAGATGGTGGCCATGTAATGATCACTGCAGCCACTAAATGTAAGACCTATGTGTTGAATGCTTTTTGCTACAGCTATAAACATAGCTGCAGCAAAAACTGTGTCGTATTTCACGGGATGACAGTTTTAAAAATGCCCTTGTACACCGAAGCCATTAATTTCTACATAGTGTTGCACTTGTTACATAATAAATTTACTGTATATTGGATATTTTGTTATTGTTCCTGTCATCGATATATCATTATTTTTACTATTTTAATCCCAGTTGTTGCTAGAGCTCATTAAGTCGTATCTATCAAATGCTCAC
>OMLM01004438.1:178037-236488 GCA_900302695.1 Helostoma temminkii | reverse complement strand
CTGTAAAATGACAATGAAGTTATGATTTAGCTTTACAGAATACACTACCACGATAAGTTAGAAATAAAACAATCACGATGTGAACGAAGTGAAACTTTTTTTTTTTTTATTGTTTAGTTGCAGCCATTTTAAGCAGAATACCTTCATTTACTGATGTCATTGGAACAGGCTCACTGGTAATCATTGATGATGTGACTGCTGAAATACGTACCAAGCTGAATTCTTAGATGTATAAGACTCTACTCTCTGCTCATATTCAGCCAAATAATAAAAAAGCATTTCACAGTAGAGATGGAAAATGACCCTAAAACATAATGTGAAAAAACCCAAATGGAATATTCTTCAATGGTTAAGTTAGTCGCTTGATCTCAACCCAATAGAGCAACTTTTAGTTACTGAAGACAAATTTGAAGGTAGAAAGATCCACAAAGAAGCAGCAACTGAAGGTGGCTGCAGCAAAGGCATCTGATGTCCATGAACTGCAAATGTTTTTATCCAAATATTAAAAACTGATTATATCTACAATTATGTCACTTTCCAAGAATACTTTATAGCCCCTCGACCTAACTGTATGCTGCCATCAAGGCCACATCTTTTCTTAGGAAGGATGTGGATATTTTCAGCAGAACAATGCCAGGCATTATTCTGTACCTGATGCTACAGTGTGGCAAAGTGCATGTGCTGGATTGGTGAGTCCACATTACGGATCCGTCCCTGATTGAAAATGTCTGGTGCCCCATGAAAAGACGACTTCAACAACAGGGACCACGGACCGTTGAGCAGCTAAAGTCTTGTAAGTCCTGTAAGAATGTGCAAATATTTCACTTCAGATTCCAAAAATGTAATTATTATCCCCTGGTCTTAAATAATACAAAAGTGTAATTTAAAGAAAAGGTAAGGCAGTGGTAAATGTGTCTCTGCCCCAGCTTCTGAGTGTGGGATCAAACTGCTGCAAATAGTCCTGCTTCCTCATATGATGTACGGGACAATGCAGTACAGTGAACAGAGTTTTTGAAGGTAAATAGGATCACATATCTAATGGAGTGACCCAAGGTTTTTATTTATCCCACTTTTATTTCCCTTTACTTTAATTATTCTGGTATTAATAAGCATAGAAATTATAATATTTTATCTACTGTTTATTTAACCACATAACCATGACATAAGTAACTAATTTGCACAGGAGAAATGTTTTTGTTTATGCCAAAAAGAAAATATTCTTTACAATTTAATTCATTTATGCAGTTGGCTGGACTAAGAGACTATATTTTTATTTATATAACCATTTTATCAAAATGTCATATTTTGATATAATCTCAGGGGACAGAGAAGGGTAATGCACCTTTAGGATTTTAGCTACATTGACACTTGAAAGTAACATCCTTTGTGTTACTACAAGACCTAAGCACACATACAGCACAGTAGCACAGTAATATCAACAAACATCTCCATCATGCATTTAAGAAAGAAAAACACTCAAATTCCTCAACACAGTGACAGTGGAGTGGAACAAGCTGCTCATTGTGACGGACATCATCACTCCACAGGGTATTCAGGCAACATCTGGAGCCCGAGGAGCTCTGTGAGCAAAATGCAGCATATGTTTTTAACTAGAAAGCTTCTTGTCGTGTGTGTGTGTGTGTGTGTTACATTTGCCACACAGTGAAGATGTATTTTCCTTACAGAGTGAGGACATTTAGCTGGTTCTCACACCTTCAGACCATTATGGTGGGGGTGGGGTCAGGGTTAATGTCACTATTTGGTTAAGGTAATGGTTAGGGTTAAGGTAAGGAGCTTGGGAATGCATTATATATCTGTGTTTCTTCAAAAAGGTGGAATGACAAGTTTATGTCTTCTTGATTATGGCTATTACACATAACTGTTCTCCCATCCTGTTTTTTTCTAAGCTCAGTTCAGCAGGGTTAGACTATGTATGATTAGACACCCAACCGAGATGAACTGTCAACAGTTATTACCATCCACAGAAACCACCAGTTAGACAAAGGTTATTTGCGTTTTTCTGTTGTCGTTTGCTGTGGTCTGTTATTTAAGTTGTGACACTTTGACCTTCTAGGAAACATTTGCCCTTTATGCAGATGGATGGCAACCTTCTGACATTTTAGCATTTTAATGGTGACATTGGAGAGCTCCAATTTTCTTGAAACAGCTTTTTAAATTAGAAAGTTAACTAAAAGCCAATTATGTTAAGCACTTAAAGCCGCATCCACAAGAACAATGTATGCAGGGACAATGGGTGAAGTGGCTATCCTGTATATTATATGTATTGTGTAACTTGTGTTTGATGAATCTAAAAAGAATTACCGCAAAACTATACAACTTCAACTACACAGTGTTTTGGTGTCTTTCAGCTTAGCAGCTTCTGTGGAAAACTTGCATAACTCATATAAACACAATATACTCTTCTGCCTACACAAGCTAGAAATCACCAACAAATCTAAATGCAGCTTTGGTTGCTAGACCTGTTTTCTGACAATTATTGACTTATTGCCTTACAATTCCCAGTGTTCCAACCCTGGCAACTGTGGGGTGATTTAATTGATGTCTTGATTTATTTATTTTTTTTGGCTCTGTTGGACTAACTGTGTAAGATTTAGTGACACCTAGTGGTGAGGTTGCACACTCCAAACATCTAAACACACCTACCTTCCCCTCTCACGGTGTCCTTCAGGTGCAATGATACTGAAATGGTACAATGAGAACAGAACAGATTACATTTGCTGTGTCTGCTTCATAATAGCAACCCTAACCCTTTGAAAATAGAATGTTTATAATGTGAAGAAGCAGCATCAGTTACAGTTAGCCTTTCTGCTAAAACAGTGACCAGTGTGACAGAAGCAGCCTAAAACCTTTTCAGTGTGTCTTTATAAGTGTCAGTTTGTCCTCTGGGTTCTGAACTGTTCTGTGTCCAGTGGGAGCTTGTGATCTAACCCTGTTAGCTGCTATTAAATATTGTACTGAATATATTCTATGTTAATATATTGTTCATCTCCCAAGTGGTGCTATACCACTTTGTTATCAAAGTAAAGCTATTTCAACATGGTAATGTTAAATTCCCAGTGTAGATAAACAGCCCTCTACTTCTTACACACTACACCTTTAACATCAACTTGCCATGATTTAGTTTAGAGTCAGGTTACCTTTTAATTTTGAAAATCTACTTTACGCTGAATCATCACAATATAACACCAACTCAGTTAAATCAATATGTGGACAAACTGATTTAACTGAAAGCTCAAGTGATTGTGAGTCAGCTTCTCCTTCTTCAGTACAAATGAAAGAGACAACAAGAACAATGGAGAGGCAAAAGCAAGACGGCACCCAAAATGGCAATGGTTTTAGCCTCAGGCAAATGTTTTCTTCTTATCCTTCCTGACTGATTTTTTACATTTGTGTTTTGCTAGTATCCTTGTCACTACTGGTAACATGAGGCGGTATCTTCAGCCCATGACTCCATGACAGTGATATGAAGGCTTGAGGATCTCTAGTACAACACAAGGGAGTTTTTCCTCTCCACTGTTGCCTAGTGCTTGCTCAAGGGGGATTTGTTGGGTTCTCCTTATGATTATTTTGTGGTATTGTAAGGTCTTAAACCTTACATTGTAAAGTGCCTTGGGATGACTTTTGTTGTGATTTGGCGCTATATACATAAAATTGAATTGAATTGAACACAATCTGTGCTCACAGCACAGCAGCACTGTGCCTCTTGTTTAGCATTCACTAGAAAACACCAGAACTGATGCCTTGTTTTCTACACAGATGAGAGCAGGTTCACACTGAGCACATGTGACAGACACGAAAGAGTCTGGAGATGCTGTGGTGAAGGTGATGCCATTTGGTGACAGGCCACAGATGGTCTGGGGAGGCACATCTTTGGAGAGCTGCACAGACCTCCATGCCATAGACAATGGTACACTGACTTCTGTGAAGTACCAGGGTAAAGTCCTCAGAGCGACTGTCAGACTTTACGCTGGTGCAGTGGTCCTGGGTTCGTTCTGGTGCAGGACAATGCCTGGACCCATGTAGCCAGAGGATGCAGGCAGTTCCTGACCTAATTTCAACTGAACACTTACCACCACCACAGACTGTCCAGAAGCTGAATGATGCCCTGATCCAGGTCCGGAAGGAATACCAAATTATTATTATACAATGTATGTTAGTAAAGATTTTTAACTTATAACTTATAATTTGTTCATCAAAATTCTATATGATATAAGTGTTCCCTTAGTCTGTTGAGCAGAGTATTACATACTAACTTATGCACCAAAATGCAATCTAGTCTGAATTATCTGAGTGACAAATTGAAGAGCACACTACAGCTACATTATTGCAGCAAAAAGTGGTTTCATTACTTCTGATACTGCTGCTGCTTTCCTACCTAACAAAGCAGCCTCCATTTTGATTAGATTTCAGCAATCAGCTGCAATCAGTCTCTTTCATTCAGTTAAAGAAACAAGCCCTCCTTCACCAGACAGTATATGTCCGTTGCAGACAGAAAAATCTAGGCCATGTTAAGTGTCACAGGCAAAAATGTATGAATGTGTATAATTTTTGTGGAAAGTCCTTCAGTAGTATTAGTTGAAGTAAACTGCCAGTCACGATAAATAAGCAGTGATGTAAGTGAGGTAAATTTAATGAGAAATCAACAAATTGTTGATTTGAACAATTTTGAAACAAATATGTTAATATTCACCACAACCCTGGTCCAATGGAAAAAAACACCACCACCAACAACAAAAAACAATGTAGAACAAAAAATGTTGGGAACTAGAGCTGTTGTCTTTGTCTTTTGGTGCTGTTTCTACTCATTTTTGTTGATTTACTGTGCGCACTAAAGAAATCTAGATTAATTATATTGGGTACTGTATACAGACGGATGGTTCTTTAAAATGAAAGTAGTTTTATATTGGTAACTTAACCCATTTAGGCAACACTCTTTAAACATTTTTCCAAAAGAGGAAATGGAAATGTTTATGCAGGCACATTAGTGCCTCCATACGGATATTCTTTGTACTATGCTCTTTCTTACAAATGAAGTGGACTCTAGCTCATGAGAAAGCTATAATTTGGTGCTTTGAACATATGCAACCTATTTCACAGGTTAAATCATCTCGCCCATTGTGAAATCATAATATGCATCAAAACACCTCTAAGTCTGTAGCCGAGTTTCCAGAAATTTTCCATTTGTGCAGCCTGAAAGTGGAGAACATGTTTGTTATCATGTTTTCTTGATTTATACAGGCTGACTGAGGCTGGCAGTGCAGTCATGAGCCAGCAGATTCTTATTATCCCTCCAGCGCTTTGAGAGAAACCAGGGGTGCAGCAGGAGGTACAAGTTACTGATAACCAAAGCAAAATTGGAGCAGGACTGAGAAATGAAATGTCACTGCAGAAACCTTGAGTCAAAGTAAAATAATAAACCTGTAGATTTTTTATGCTGTACACATACAGTGCCTATAAAAAGTATTCACCCCCTTGGATGTTTCACACTTTTATTGACATTCTAAATCAATTATGGCCAGTATAAGTTGGTGACACACATTCACATCACATTAATGTAAAAGTAGAAACAGGATTCTACAAAGTAATGTTATTTAAATAAAAATAAAAAAGGTGAAATCAGTGTTTGCATTAATATTCACCCCCTTTAGGTCAGTATTTAGTAGATGCACCTTTGGCTGCTTTCACAGCACAGAGCCTGTGTGGATAGGTCTCAATTAGGCTTATAGATCTGGACAAACTCTGTCAGGTTGCGTGGGGATCAGGTGTGAACAGCCCTTCTTCTTCCAACCTCATATTCTCTATTGGATTGGGGTCTGGGCTTTGACTCGGCCACTCCAGAACCTTGTTGTCAGTAAACCATTCTGCGTAGCTTTCACTGTATGCTTCGGCTCATTGTCTTGCTGGAAAACAAACCTTTCCCCAAGCCGTAGTTGTCTTGCCAACTGAATAGGATTTGTTTGTATTTTGACACATTCATCTTACCCTCTACCTTCACAAGCCTTCCAGGGCCAGCTGCAGAGAAGTGTGTGTGTTTTTGGTGATGTGCAGCGTTTGGTGACATGGCGTCTTGTCTGAGGGCCAAAAAGCACCTTTTTACTTTTACTTTGTAGAAACCTGTTTTTCTTCTTCTTTGACATTAATGAGGTATTTTACTGAAATTTGTTCGTTAAAGATGCCAACTTTTATTGACCATGGCTGATTTATAATGTCAATAAAAGGGTGAAATATCCAAGGGGGTAAATACCTTTAATAGGCACTGTATAATGGTGTGTATTAAAAGTATAGCAGCTCCATCCATCACAATCAGTTCATATCAATTAATACTGCTTGTTTATCAATGGGCTAGGTTCTAGTTACTGCTTTGTTGCTGCTATTGCCTGATGGTAAAAAGAAACTGTGCTACAAAAGAAAGCAGACATTTACAGCATTTACTGTTATGCCTAAAGCATAAGTTGTGTTCACACTGGCTGCCTTACTTAATGTAATGAGGATAGATCTTTAGTAGCAATTGAAAGCAAACATTGTGGGGTTGATTTACTAAAAGTGAGCATGTATTAATTCGTATGCAATCTTGATAACACAAGCAAAAAATTGTGCAAGCTGACCGACTAAGAGTGAGCACTGAGGACTGTGTCTTTTAAAATAAGCCAAATCACACACACTGTGGATTTTGCACATCTGTCTTCATAAATATGCAAAGTGGCGAGTCTTTGCTTGAGTGAGCAAAATACAGGTAAACAATGCAATGGCACATTGAATGAGGCCAAATGTGACAGTTGCAGTTGCCCCTTTATATGTGTCTATAAAGCATATTCTAATTATCAAAGTGATTGTTTGCCTCTTCCACTAACACCTCAAAATGACTGTAGATTTTTTCAGTCAGGTTTTAAGGTATACAAGATGCAATAATTGCTGAGCTGTGTGTCATAGCCACCGCTTCATGTAACTGTTGATTGTGTGGGTCAGCTCTCCCAAATGTCCCCAACCCAACACCTTGGTGCCACAGTCCCACCTGAATATTCACCCTGACAAAACAGTCAAAATCCGCAGGTAACAACACATGCGTCAGAGCTGCAGTGAGAAACAACATAACTTGTTGTTTTGGGTGCTCAAAGTGTTTCCCAGTATCCTCTGTGGTCACTAGGGGGCAGCACCCTCCGGTTTCCCACCCAGCTACAAATAAATAACCCTTTGCCGTGCCTTGGTTCCTTTCCTTCTTTTTCTGAACTCCTGACTCTGCTCTGTTCTTTTACTCACCAGTTTCTTATTCCTTGTCGCCAGACTTGCCACATCAATCTACAGACCTGCTTCTACTTTCTCAGATCAGCTTCTCTGCATGTACACACCCAGTTACCCTAGTCTGTTGACTGATTGCTTATTGTGCTGTGTACTCTCAACAGTAAAGCCACCGTTGTGTGAGCTGTCTGGTAGTTATATGATAATAATGTGGATTATACAAATGCTTTAAATGTCTAAATGTCTATTTACACGTGGCTGAGTTTCCCAATCTGTGTTTTTGTTCTTTAGTACATGATGAAAAATATCAACAGTCTGAACTTTTGAGCTTCCATTCTCAGAAAGCTTGGATGTTTTAACACCCACATATCGAACTGAATCCTACCCTGCTCTCCATTCACACTTTTCAAATGTGACATCTTGTTTTCCAATTTCCAATTTAACTCACTTTTCCAACTTTAAGTAATAAGCACATTATTTTGGTACAACTGCTTTCTCACACTTGATGATTTTTCTATTTAATATTTACACTTTTAATCTGCAAGTAAGCATCAGACCCAATTTCCACACACAGAGAAAATACCAGACCCAGGGATGCTGAAAACCTGAGCCCATAGTCTTCTCTTGCATCTCAAGTTCTTTGTGTTCGCTATCCAACTATTCTCCAAACCACAAAGTCTAATTATCACACTACGCTAGGTGGATTGCTCAGTAGAGTGTCATTTTATAAGCCAGTGCAACAGAATAAATCCACAGATTTCACTTGAAGTCAAGGGGTAAATTTGCAGTGAAGTACTGCTGCTGCACTGCTCTTTAATTAAACCTTCAGGCATATTGAATCTCTGGAGATGGTTTTCACCAACCATCTCTAAGTTCAGACTTGGCCTACAAGATCACAAAATATCACACTACAAATGCACCACATTCGCAGAATAAACTGAATAAAAAAAGCATCCACTGAGGGCTCTGTCTCTGGCAAAGATGGGTCGTGACTCACAGACTTCATGAGCAAATTAGTTCAAAAGTAATATTTGTCAAAACAATATTGCAAAGAATTTAGGTCTTTCACCATCTACAGTTGTAATATTGTGAAAAGTTTCAAGAGCTCTAGAGAAATAAAAGCAGAGGGTACAAACCACTGCTGACTGTGCGTGATGCGCAAGTCCTCAGGTGGCACTGCATCAGAAACCATCGTTCTATTATAATGACTCTAGCCACATGGGAGTTCTTTAGAAAATTATTGTCACTTAACACAGTCTACATCCAGAAAGTGCATGTTTCGTTAGTTTTGGGGAGCAGGTTCTCTTTGTCAATGACAATCACCAACAGGTGCAAAAAGCTTTACCATCTGTGATGGTAGGAGGGTGCGTCAGTGTCCACGACACTGAGGACTGCTGATGAGGAGTACAGTGGGATTTTAGACGTATGCAGCCATCAAGGCAATGTCTTTTTCCAGGAAGTGAGTGGATATTTCTGCAGGACAATTGGAGCCTCATATGCTCTACAACTGTGTGGTTTCGTAGCCACATCAAACACTAAATTAGCTTATTTACAAGTACATTTAAAAACAATGCTAATCTTTTCTTTGTACTTCTGTCAGATATATAGAGGTTCAAGCGGATAATCAATCATTGCATTTTATTGCTTTTTAGGTGATGAGTAGCAAGACTAAATCTTGCTTTTACTACATGTGTAGACTGTATAACAAAATGAGTTCAAAGGCTTTAAAACGGGCACTATAGAGTCAGGTGATAATTATCTATGGATCTGTCACTACGAGCAACATTAAACATAATAACCTCAACCGTTAATGTAACAGTATTGATTAGTGTAGCCACCTCTACTACAGGGCCTTTACCTGCTGATGGTGTAAAAGAGGTCTTTTGTTGTGACTTACTTACTCATGCTAAGCTAACTGAAGCTAGTATGATCTGTATGATTTGAAGTTTTTGGACAGAGACAATAGCAAGATCTAACTTTTTAACTCTTTAAAATATTGTTTGAAGATCGTATCTTTGTCTTGTCCTTTAAATGGCATTTCAATACTTTTTTTCAACTTTTATTGATGAACACAGATGTGTTTGATAGTCGATACATGCATTTGTGCTGTGTACTTTATTTAGAGTAGCCTCTAGTTGGCTAAGGTGCAGTTAGTTTGATGATGGCAGTAGCTTGTGAGAGAAACTTACCCAGAAAAAGTAACTCAGCCCCACAAAAAAAAAAAAAAAAAAGAAAGAGACTATAGTCTGTAAGGGATAGTAGTAGTAATTAGGTCTAATTTAAATGTGTGCAGTTTTGTTCTGATCAATGAGTCATCTGACACAATTGATCAAGGCATCGACCATCTGCAGCACACCTCCTGCATTTAGTTCAGCAGCCTCTAATTGATCAGCAGCCCACATAATGAAAAACTAATTAATTACTGTAATATTAGAGGCAATTAATGTATTTCTTAAAGTCTCATTTATCAAGTAAAACTACAACACCTCTCTAATAATTAACTTGACTTGACAAAGAATTCAGTGTCACTTTGAGGGCGGCGTTGCAGTGTAGAAAGAAATAAAAATATACACACAACTATTAATATTTACAATTAACTAAATTGCTTGCTGGTTTTAGACTAAGGAGGTGTATGATGGCCGTAAAATTATCTTTAACCACATTATAGCTACATGAAAATTACTCTTATTTATTTTTTTGTTTAGCCTGTATTGAACACCTTGGGCTTCTATACAAATAAAATGAAAATGCATCTGATAAGCATAATCCAGCAGCAAATATATAGATTTTGCTTCTCAGATATTTACAGTGTATAATAAACATTCATTTAACTGGCTCTCCTGTGGCTTTGCTACAGTTGTACTGACACATTTTATTCCTGTTTTGACTGATTATAATTACTGAGCTGTAACGCTACCTGTTTTTCATACTGACAGCGAACCAATTTCCCATTCACAACACAACATGGCTTCACTGGCTGGCACTGATAGAGGCATGATTGAAAGAGCCAAGCGACCCTCATACAAGCTCATGACAGTGTTGGGATTCAAGTCAGTCAATTCTAAAAAATTACCCTAGGTTGTTTTCATTTTAATATACCAGCAGAGTGACGAAGTGAAACATGAGGTAAGTTTTCTGAGGTGTTAACGAAGCTATAGCCCCACGCTAGAGACCTTAGTCATCACAAAGCAGGTAAGTAACACACAGTTTTTGCTTCTGGTGCTGTATAAGTTTCAATGCAGAAAGGGGTTTTTGAGGCATAAATGTCCAATGTCCTGTTTTATAAATGACTTCCTGTTTGAGAGGAACTCTTCCAGAATTCCTACACCCCCTTACAGGAACTGTAATTACACAAACTGTGATTCTTAAATCCTCCAGTACTGATGTTGATTGCAGCCAAACAAGGAAAATATTTGAGCAGAGTGTAAATTGTAGCTTCTCAAAAACATTTTCCATTCAGCAGCAGCATTTTTTCTACATTGTACTTTCAGTGCATACCTTGAAGAAAGGACATAGTTGGTGTCCAGCTTGTGAACAAAGGCCCTGATTCCTTTGTTTATCCACCACTGAGAATGGCTCTAAATCCAATAATAATCACTTCCACCAAAACCTCGTCATGGTCCTTTCCTTTTCCTGTTGGAATATACCAACAAATAAACCATATCATAATTTAATTCATGATTTTGAAGTATAGATTACTTCCAAATACAACTTGACTCATTTATATAATGTAGCCATTGTGGTAAACCAGCAAATAAACTTTTAAGAACAAATTTTTTAAATTATTATGCCTAAAGAGGAAGGAATCAAATCATTCATACTCCATACAGACACATCTGAGGTTCCAGGTTGTCTGTAGAAGGGCCATTGAAATGATCAGTACGCTTGTCGTTACATAAAGCCAGACCTTGCTTGCAAATGCATTTCACAAAACTAAGCTGCACAAAGTCAAAGAACGTTTTCTCCTGCCATCTTCCAGATTAATCTCTCTGAATGTTTTAGGCCCATTTATTTGTATTTCCTACTTAAAACCCCACAAAATCTGACAATTTCTATTAAGATCTGTAATTGCATGTGTTCTTTTGTGAAACACAGGCTGGCAATCTGCACAAATTTTGAAGCCTATTTTGTATTTGGAGAGACTGATTTGGAAGATGAAGGGAGCAAGAAAGGGAACCCTGTGAGAATATTCTACAAAGCAGAAGTTTTAAACCATTTAAGTAGCAGCAGGTTTCACCAGTGGGAATTTAAATGTTTCAAACGGTGAATAATTTGATCAAAGTTTCTAAAGCCCTTTCTTCTCCTATTACTAGTAAATTGACGTGTTTAAAAGCGAGCTCCCATAAAGATAACAGACATGCTTGTCAACTTCCCACACTCTTAATATTCAGAAAACTGGACCAATCTGGATCAACATTTAACTTGAGTTGAAACAATTTTATACATGGTTGGCTCCTCCCACTGGATCATACCAGCCACTTTACCAATTAATTGCAACTAAACTATGATACTGTTTCTCAAAATATAATGAAAATTGCTAAGTGCTTGTGTATTCACCATAATAACACCAACCAATTTAACTGAATTAGGAAATTCCAACAAATACTACAAAACCACTGATTAAAGCTGAGGGTTCAAATGTTACTAATTGGATCTGAAACATCTGACTTCAGGCGTGGCTTTTTAAATATTTGAACCCTGTGTCAACAGCTCTGAAAATATCAGGCTTTTACCCAGCAGGACATTTATCATTCTCTCAATATACAAACATTGTTGGACACAGTGTTTAGTCAAATTCAGTGAGAAATGTGTTTAGCTCCATTAAGGCAGTGAATGCTGCAGAATACATCATTAGAGTTGTCACATTTGCAACTGAAGCAACTTGCAATACTTCCAGTTTAAATGACATCAGGTATGTGTAAGAAATTCTGTGATTGATCTTAACACTAAAGTCCAGAGCTAGTAACTGATTTTAGTTTTGTCACATGACTTCTTGACTTTACTGGTGGTTGTAGAGTGGGAGGCAGGTCCTAACTGCCACTGCTGATGTTTTCAATAGTTCATCTTAAACACAAAAGTCCACTTACTTACCAGAGCTTTTGACCACATGTTTCAGGTCTTCATTCAGCATCAATAACTGCCTCAGACACCTTATGTTGTGGCATCTTTTTAACTTTCCTGAGCTGTTCCAGGACTTCTCATCCACTTTGATGTGCCAATTCCTTGACTGCATCCTTTGAAATGCATTTGTAAACCGATGGTGTCTCAGTGTTGAGACGAGGCCATCCTATTTTAAAGGTTCCTTCAATAGCAGCCAAAAAATGCAGCCTTGTTTCCTTTCATTTATTCATTCGTTTCATTTCATTCTTGGCTTCCATACTATAATTTTTATAGATCATTTTATTTACTATGACAGAAATACTAATAATGTTATTAACAGCAATTGCAATTATCACTAAATAATCAGTTCTTCAGAAAATATGAGAGCCAAAATATAAAATATATAAATATGCTATTAACATTTTTGTCAAATCTCTGCATATAATTTACAGGGTATTACTTGTAGGGACAAAACCACAAAATATGATCGCTCTTCTCAGTTTCTCGGTTCTCCTGATCTCTTCTAGTTAATTGTTTTGGTTCTTAAGCCTGTGCCATAATTGTATGAATTAATTTTTGCAGATTTTTTTATCATAATTTTCAGCAGAAGCTGCCAAATGTTCACAGTTGATCTATACTACCTATCCAGCACCGAATGACCCAGACAAACATTGTGAAGCATCTAGAAGCTATGGCATAAGGTGAGAAGGCAAAGCCCAGAGAAACACAAAAGAAAGAAAACCAGAAAAAGTGTTGTTTTTGTGACTAAGTCACAAGTGGAATATTGATGGCACAAGACCAGGGAGCTATTCTTTCAGTTTGAGGTCAGAGCTGTGTTTGCACTCTGTATTATGCTTCACAACTTTTCAGGGCGGCAGACTGCTTGATAATGGGGCTGCTTTATTACCACTTCACTGCAGGCCAACAAACCTTGAAGAAAATCTCCCATTTCTGCCGTGTCCGAGCAGCTTGTTTCTCATAAAGTGACAAACATCTTCTTTCATGAGATTGCTTTTAGTTTAAAATAACCACTGATCAGTACATTCTTTGGGACATAAATTGAATGGTTGGATATTAGAAGATGAAAATGGTAGCTGAGGGAAAAATCACACCAATGATAATGGTCAAGACGACAAAAGTAGAATGACTATAAAAGCAATGAGTGACAAAGGAAAAAGAAGAGGTGAATAAAACACCTACAGCAGAAAAGAGAATAGCCAGAGGAGAGAACTGTGCATCAAGTACGAATATAAGAGCGGCATTGTGAACGAACAGTGTAAAGCACTGTCTGGTACTTTTTCTTTTGAGTGAAAGAAAGTAATTTAAACAAAGGAGAATGCTGTGAGTTATGGTGACAAGTAGACTTCTAATGGCATCAGCCCACATGTTCTAAGCTCAATAAATCAGCTGCATGGGAGACTTGAGTGGAACACACAGTGTGATCTGCTTCTTCTCTGCCCTTCAGCTGATTGTGATGATTTATTATCCTTTAATGGAGCAGTTATTAACCTATCAAATCATTTCACTGTTTTCATGTGATCTGTTAGCAATTCACACACACATTCACACGTATCGATATTAGGTCAGTAGGCCTATTGATACATATGACAGAAGCAAGAATGGCAGTTTTCTACTTCTGTACAATTAATATAGACATTTCTGTAATAAACAGCAGAGCCATCTTTTCTGATAGATTTTTAGCCATGCTATTACTCTGCCTCAATGGATGGCAGTGTTGATCACTGTCTTCAGTAGGTCCACCACTTTGTTTCCAGACTTGGCTCACTCAATAGTTATTACCTAGTTACTGTCCTGAAATTTAAGCCGACTCTCATTCCCAGGGTGTAAGATACTGATGCTTTGTCCTTTGGCCTCTCATACTGGTGATAAGGGTACCTCTTTGTCAGTTTAGGATGCACACATATGTCAACTGACTGCCATAATAAACCAGGCACATCAATATTTGACACCTAGAGAATGATGTAGTATATTAAATCAAAGGTCCAAAGACAAAGAACGTTGGAGTAGGTGGATGGGATGGCAAAATGCAGGACTTTCTCACACGAGACAAAAGTCTAGTTCTAGTCCAGTGTGATGCACTGTGTATTTTAACAAAATTCCAGGTAGTGGTACTATCATTTAACCCAACCTAACCCCGGATCTTATGTGCCTAATCCTAATCCTCTTGTCTCCTAACCACTCATACAATGCGCACTATTGGTCGAAGGTTTGGATTGGTAGCGGGGAGCTTCTCCTTCAATGGTTGTTCTTTATTTTTATTTCAGTTGTACTATACTATAAGACATTTAAATTATGACAGATATGTAGTCAACAAATGAATTAAATAACCCAGAATATTTATCATATAAAATTTTTTACTATATTTTAGAATGTCCACTAGCTGCATTTAGCTCTGGCACATACATTTTAGCATTCTGTGCAGAGGAAAGCTGGGTACAGAGTCAATAGCCCTATTAATGCTACTACAACCACTGGACAAATGATGTTGAGAAACACTGTCCATCATTACTTTAGGAAATGAAGTCAGTCAGAAAATGGTCCTTTGGTCTGATGAGTCCAAATTTGAGTTTTTTGGTTCTAACCACTGTCTCTTTGTTGGATGTAGGGAGGGTAAACGGACGGTTCCTGAATGTGTGGTTCCCACTGAGCCATGGAGGAAGAGGTGTGATAGTATGGTGCTTCTTTGCTTTTGATACTGATAGTGACTTAGGGGGCTTTCACACCTACAGGCTTTAGTTCGAATCGAACTCTAGTTCATTTTTTCCCTCTTGGTGTGGTTCATTTTGTCTGGTGTGAACACAGTAATCTCACTCGACTGCGCACCAAAACAACTGCACCGAGACCCCCCAAAAGAGGTGGTCTTGATCCACATCATCTAGTGAACTCTGGTGCGGTCCTCCTGGTGAGAAAGTGTACTAAACCAAAACGGGACCAAACACTATGAATCTCATAAACTGATGGCTTTGGATAGTGTGTAGATTATAATTTCTTTCGTTTGTACACCAGAAACATGCTGTCTGATAAATCATGGATAAACGTGGAGACGTGAGGAGGTGAAGTGCCTCACCGACATTAGGACTGTTGACTATGCAGGAAATATAATTTAATAAACAATAATCAGTGGGATGACCAAACCGGTTAACATTCAGTGTGAAAGTCATACTCAGGTAATATGCAACTCTCAGTAACAGATGGTTTTCTCAGATGTTGTTTGATTTATATCTGCATCACAGCCAAAGCAAACTCACTGTTATATGTTTCCCAATAGCTTAGTTTCATATTAGTATGTAATTAATAACCAGCAATTCTATATAAGGTTTAGTTATGACATGACTTAATTATAAAATCTCTTTCTATTTAAAAAAGTTTCTGAAACATGTAGACATTACAGACTCAGTGGGTGAATCATTTTGATTGAAACTGCAGGATTTGCAGTTAAAAGAGGACATGCAGCCAAAGGGAGGGTGGACAATATAAAAAGGATGGATATTAAATTATATCCACACTTGAGCTGGTGAAGAAAAGTTTTAAATGTACTGTATGTAAACTGGGTAACACAATTTCCCTTTAACACAGAGCAGAGTATTTTGCTGCACCACCTCCGCACTCTGTGCTGAGCTGTCGACCCTTTCATTTTGCTGCTCAGCATCACAGAACACTGTTTACTTGCATGTGGTCAGGCTTGCAGTATCTGTGGTTAATCGATCGCTCCAGACCTTTCCACATTTTCATTTCACCCAGATCATCACTATGGCAGTTAAGATGCCCTCTCAGCTCCCGACTCTAGGTCTTTTAAGTCCACCAAGCCTCTTGCTATGTGCAATAAAACAATCTCAAATCCTGATTTACTTACTAATGCAGCTCCACAACTCAATACTTAGTTGTTGATCATCTTTATGAATGCTCCAACCTACTGCTGAATTTCAGCAGAAGGAAAGTGAGTCATAACTTACTGCTATACACTGTCACATTCATTAACTCTGAAAAGAAATTCACATCCGTTTTAGGACATCTGCCTTTTGGTTTCTATACTTGGAAGTGATGTGTTTCTTTAAAATTTGTGAAACAAGCATGGCCTTTAAAAATAATAATAATAATAATAATTTATACTGTATTGATCCCACTGGGGAAATTGTTATTTAGACAGCTGCGTGTATAGAACAGCACTACTATTGGGTTTTGGTGTCTTGTCCACGACACCTAAGCACGTAGCCATGTGAGGACCGGGAATCGAACCTGCCAAAAGAAAGAAAGATGACTGTCCTACCAATTGAGCAACATGCTCAAAAAAGTGCATTTTTACACCGTGTTGATGCTGTTTGGCTCTCAAACTTTCCATTGTGACACATATGCAAGTTTATGACTTAAAGGCCATTTGATTTCATGCAGCAAGGCAAAGTTTTGGAGACATTTATGTTGCTGAAAGTGGGAAAAAATACAAGAAGGCATTTAATAAACACACAATCTGTTGACCAACAACTAACTTCAAAGCACAGCTGTCCCCACCGCTTACACAAGTTTCCAGTATGAAAGCAGATGCTTCTCTACACTGCAAAAAACCAGAAAGTAGTTTCAAAACTGTAGCGGTTGTCAGTGCACACACTGACATTTCTCTGTGTCTTCTGAACAGGTCAGCAACAGTTGCTTTGCATGTCCAGGTAAATACCATCACTCAGCAGAGGTAGAGTCCTTAGACATAACCTGTCTCCTTTTTATCATGTTGCCCTTTAATGCATCCCCAGAAAAATAAGACCCAATTGCCACCTACCCAGGAATATGGTTGTATGAAGGGCTGCCATTAAAAGCTATTAAATATTACTGACCAACTTTCCTCAGGCTGGTGAAGCTACTAGGAGAAGTTAAACGTTTCCACCTAAGAGACGTCCAGTTGCAAAAGCCCACTGTGAACCAAGCATATTTTTTGGCGTGGAAAGAGGTCGGCGTTGAGGAGCACGTTGTTTCTGAGGGGTCCAGATCTGCTGCGGGGGATTTCCTCTGCGTGATGTTGCTTTAATTTTTTAGTAGAGGAATCAGCTGCTCAATCGGGGTGAATGGAGACAGATTTTCATGATTAGGTCTTCTTAGCAGTGAGTGCTGACCTGGAGCAAGTTAGGGGAAATAAAGCTGTGGTAGATCAGGATTCTATTAATTACTGTGGTCTTAGAAAGTGTTTTGTCCTAATGTTTTGTTAGTTTTGATAAAATTTTGGTACTTTTTTCTCTATCTCACCCTGTGTTTACCTGAAAACATGGTTGGTCCCATTTAGGTGAAGCTTAGAATATAAAATGCTTTGTAGGTGAGTAGAGAGAGAAGAGGAGGTGGCAGCTTGCTTTGAGGTTTCAGCTTTTATCAAAGTTTCTTTTGTTCTTTTCGCTTTGGCTTTAGTTTGTTCTTTGTTTGTTCTTTTACCTTGTGCATGTACTCCTTTCTTCTGGCTTCTTCATCATACCTTTCTGATAAGTTTTCCTGTGCCCAGAAACAGCACCCACCTCTTTTCCTTGGGGTGCTGGCACGACACCTGTCTTTCTTATTTTAAGACTTGAAGGTACAGCTTCACGGACTGGCACCAGTCTAAATGGTCTAAATGCTAAAATGTTCAGTGGTAATTATGGTAATGTTCAGAGGTGTGACTTAACATTCTAATATTTGATAATTGACACTAAACATGAGGTATAACTGAGGTTGATGAGATGGTTTTACAAGTGTTGTCACTGGATACTAGTTCATTTCCAGGACAGTTGAAAGCCAAATTAGCTTAAGAAAAACTGAACAATGATCAGACTCGTGTGCTTTATGCTAATGATTTAGGTAGACTTAATAGTGAGCATATGGCCACAGAGTAGGGTTTGTTTGTTTGTAGGTTTGCAAAGGGAACGAAAATAGTTATGTGATTCCTTGACTCAGGAAATGACTGTAGCCTGTCCCCATCAATGTTATTAACAGCTACAGAGAAGTTGTACTTTACACTTCACAGTGAATTGTCTAAAAGTACTGAAGTGACCGTGTTTAGAAATTAATTTCTTGCCTCTTTAGCTGCAAATTAACAAGCTCACATCAAGCTCTTCAGAATAACCTTGTCAGAGTTGGGCAGTAACATATTACTTTATTATGTATTACAGTTATTACTCATTATTGAAAAAAGTAACAATTTGAATTTCAATAATGCTAATTTTCCTGTAACTATTTCCAGTACTTTGCCATTTTGTTGGCTTGTTCGCTATCTTGTCAGTTGTCAGTTAAAATTAAAGCTAGTGGTATACTTGCTGTATTTGCTGCGTTGAAAGCAGGTATACCACTAGCCTAAGTGGGTTGATCACAGTCTGGCTCTTTGTGTTCAGTCAACACACTGGCCCTATTCAGGTTAGCTTGGTGCAGTCACTGTTTGATGTAAGAAAGAAAATGATGGCAGTTGTCTATCAGATCTGTCCACATGATTGTAAATTATTGGCTATAGTGGCAGAAACAATGCGGTTTAGTTGACTTTGGGCACTAAGATAACTGGGTTACATTATGCCCAAACTATACAGAACTTCATGTTGCTACTTGACCAGTTGTAAGTGTGTTGTCCACAGTCTACTTAGTCATTGGGCGTCTGCTGCTCATTGGGCGACTGCCAAAGACCAGACTGATCTGCAGCAGCAGTCTTGCAGGGCTTCCTGCTTCAAAACACAGCTGGTTTTATGCCTGAATATAAATATGAGTACGTGGAAGATTTGAAGGTACTTAACACATCTCAGGTCAGTAACTTGAGCAAAGTATCAAGTAGGCTGATAGTGTCATACTTTTAATACAGTGTTGTGAACATGTATTTGCACCCTTTATGATTTTTTTTTTTTTTGCAAATACTAGCAAATTTTAGTATTACACAAAGATAACCAGAGTAAATAAAAAATGCAGTTTTTAAATGAAGATTTCATTTATTAAGGAAAAAACGCTGTCCAAGCCTGCCACTCTATGTGGAAAAAGTAATTGTCACCTCCTTGCTAATTCATGTATAAATTGTCATTGACCACATTTTTGGAAAGCTGAGTTCACTTTCACTTGCCACATCCAGGCCTGATTACTGCCAGACCTGTTAGATCAAGAAATCACTTTTCTGACAAAGTGAAGCATGCTGCGATCTAAAGTATTTCAAGAACGTATTAGAAACAAAATAATTGACATGCATCAGTTTGGAAAGGGTTTTAAAGTCATTACACCATTATAATGATCTGCCTGACCTCTAAGGTGCTCCTCACATAGGAAGGTAGAAACAGGTTTGTCAGCTGCTCTGCATCACTATAGTCCACCACTTAATCTTCCATGTGTTTCTGCCTCTGTCAAATATGCAAATGGACCTCTCAGCTTAGCAACTTTCTCATCTGTACACCTTTGTCTTAGTGACACACACAGCTCCTTTGCTTTTAGCAAGGTCTATTGTTTTTCTTTGTAACTGAGAACCTGCACAAATATATTTAGACAGAAAAATTCTGAACATCATCTACAGGTATGCTGTGGAAAATCTTATGGAGTGCTACTGTCATGGAGATGCTGGAGAGCTGTGAAAGGACTGCAGGGAGACTCTGTAAGAAGGCATTTACAGACTACTACTGGTGTGATCAGTGGGTCTCTGCGAGCTGGGCAAGTTCAGATGACTGTAACCCCAGCTGTTTTTGAACCTCTCTGAAACTGTGACGGCGAAATACTGGAGAAAAAAATGTGTACACACACTGCAACAGGTCAAATAATTGTGAGACACAGCACAAAGTTTAGCTGTGTGTAGCAGTGCACATACATGGCTTTCAGTTTTCAGCCCAGCAAACACTCTTTTTACTCTACCTCCGGTGGCTTAGTGAACATAAATAGCCAGCTGCTCACTGTCCATTAATGGCTTCATCGGCCATAACTTAGAACATTCCTTTATCTTTAAAATCATTGATAATACTGGCTGTTATCTCTTGAACGCAGCACTAAGTTATCTCATGGCTCAAACTGTTCAGAGTTTTTCTGATTGTGACTATGAAATGTTTTGTTGTGTTACAGCCACAACATGACCGATGCACTCCTGTTTCCTTGATTTCTGCTCTATTTGTGTGTAATTATTCAACAACACTACTGTGAACAGCACTCACCTTATGTGTGTCAGGACAAGCATTGCCTTAGGTGCAAGAGGTTTTTCTTGCTAAAGACATCCAAAGTGTTTTTTTTTCCATCAAATTATTTTTCCCTCCCCAGTGTGACGTTCACTGCTGCTGTGGTAAATGCTTCTTCAGTTTCATCTCTGCACTGTCCTCTTCTATCCCAAAGGTTCTGTTCTGCAACTAGACCATTTCTTGGCTCGTTTCACCTTCCATCCAGAAGGCTTCATCAGTTCTGACCGACTGGCTGGAGTTGCAGGCTTATAACCACTGTGGAGTCAGGGGTCGTTAACACTTCCTTGTGTGTTGTGGCTCTTCCTGTCCTTCAGGTGTGTCACTGTGACCACCTGAGGCCAGGTGTTAACGACTGTGAAACCGACTGGGTAGTAATGAAAGCTCCAATTGTAAATGGTTGACAGATTGTGTCGTAAACCACCTCCTCTGTTTAACGATGGTCATTCAATCCTGCAGTGAATAGCTTCTCTGACGCCTCGTTTGAACCAATTGTCCTCCCTGTGCAGAATATGAACATTGCTATCTTCAATGCAGTGGTCGTTGTCTTTGAGGTGCAGATGGACTGCTGAGACTTGTCCTGAGGAGCTGGCTCTCCTGTGTTGTGCCCTGCATTTGTGAAGTTGTTGTCTGGTCTCTCCTATGTACAGATCTGTACATTCCTCACTGCACTTGACTGCATATACTACATTTCTCTGTTTGCGTCTGGGTGTTTTATCCTTGGCGTGGACCAGTCTCTGTCTCAGTGTGTTGCTGGGTTTGAAATGTACTGGGATGTTGTATTTATTGAAGATAAAGCGTTAGAGCTTTTCAGACACTCCAGCAACATATGGAATGACAATGTTATTCCATCTGTTCTTGTTTCCTTGTCCGTGTCAGTTCTTTTCGATCTTTTGCTGGATTTTTGGATCTTAGTTTCACTCCACCATGTAGAAAATGTAGTATATGTGGATATTTACCAGAGACCTGTATCACCAAATTGTAGAGGGATGTATTAGATTGCAAGAGTGGTAGATGTCTGACAAGCTTTGGCAAGGTTTTTAATGTACTTTTCAAAATTCAGATACAAACTTTTGCAACTTAAAAGGCAGAAGTATTTCTTCAAATCTACAAGTTTAATATATTACATCTTGCAAAGTGTCTGTAAATTGCCATTAAAGTGAAATACACTTTCTAAAGAAGCTGATGCTACAGTGTTCTCCCAAGGTGTAGTTTAACAATCTATCAAAAAATTATTTTCGAAGACTTCTTTGAGCTGAAGTATAATTTTGTTGTAATGCATGTCAACTTCGACCTCGTACTATTTTATGTACACGTGCATAGCGCAAATACGTCTTCTAAAAGCCAATCGCTGCCTCCCCAACATCTGGCTCAAAGGACTAGTCTGTTTTTTGTGGTTCCTTCTACTGGCGTCTGTTTTGTCAGGTCTGTGTACCACTGGGTGATGGCTCCAGTGCCCAAACCTTCCAAATAAATCTCAAAGTTGCAATAAAACCCTCATTAAACCTTTTTATGCAGCTCCACTTCGGCAGCGATGTTCCATCTCTTGCACACAGAATTTTCAGAGTGCTTCACATCTTTCCATCTGTCTGCACACACCCTGCTGGGTATAGTTCTGTTTTGATGAGTCATATGAAGCATGGTTTGTGTGTGTGCATGTGTGCGTGCGTGCACGGACACATCTTTATTTCCTTCTGTGGAAAACTTCTGCTCAAATACTATTCTTGTGAGGACATTTTAGCCGTTCTTAACCTTATTTTTTGGGTTAAGATTAGGTTTTGATTAGGGTTAGGATGAAGTTTAGGATTAGGCATTTAGTTGTTATTGTTAGGTATGGGAATGCATTATGTTTAAGCATTTCCTCGCAAGTGTAGTGAGCCGTGTGTGTGTGTGTGTTTGCATTTCACTGGAAAAAACAGAGATTTCAGTCTGCATTCACCCATTAAGGCACAATGTGACACTGTCATCAGCATGTGAATAGAAAATTCTGACAATTTTGGTTTGTATAAATATGGACAACTCATCAGTTTGTTGGCAGACTTTAGTTATGTACAGTGCCAGGACTGTGTGGCTCCAATCCATTTTATACATCTATATCATACGACAGTACAGGAACATATAACTAATCTGCATATGTTTATGGCACGAGTAACAACAGAAAGATACATGTTATTGTTAGAAAAACTAAAACTAAGAGTAGTGTGGTGCTGTTGTTTAGGGCATGAGTCATGTGGTAGGAAGGTTATCGGATAACTGCTAAAATGCAAAAATCCATAATCTCATATAATCTGAAATACTGATATTATGCATGAGTTTACAGTCTACAGCACTTTGAGCTAATCAGTAATGACAGTGTTCTTACATGGTCTTACATGATCAAAGTGATACTGCACAAAAAATAAAGCAAGTTATTGGAGGTCATTCTCAATTAAGGGAAAATGGATATGTACTAATTTAACAGCAATCCATCCAGTGTCTGTAACTTTATTTCATTAAAAAACCAACACATCAGCGTCATGGTGGAGAATCACCAGTGTCAGTGGACTACATCACAAGTCAGTGATCATGAAAAGTTTTTAATTATTATCATTTGACCATGAATATTTGTAGCAAATTTCTGTGTAACCCTGCCAATGACATCAATCAGTCACATCACTGATTTGATCTTCACATCACCAACAGTCAAATCTTCTTAAGGTTTAACGTAACGATGTGCTCAGACAGATGTTATTTGGTGTCTTCAACATAATAAAATATTGTTAAATATATCATTGTTTGACTTTACACATGGTACAGGGTAATCCTAGTCATTGCAGTCAGATACGTGCAGGATACTGTATATTCAGTGTACATTAAATATATATGTTTGTGAATAGTTTACCTAATTTTCTCCAATTAAGAAATCTAAGTTTTCAAAATAAACACATTTTGGGATACATTACATTATTACAATACAACACTTTTAGTTAACTGTTCTGACTGTTCAGGATACATCATAATTATTTGTTAATGCATATCTATTACTATTGTATTTCATTTAGTCAGAAAGTTACTAGTTAATAGCAGCTGCACTGCTATTTTTCAAGTGTGCCTTCAACCAAAGAGAATCCACATCCAGTTACATTTTACTGCAGTGGATTATTTTATGTCAAATAGTTTGTTTCTAAATATACTGTATTATTGTTAGGTTTTCCCAAAATGCAACAGACAGAGAAAAAATTATTTAATGAAATCTACTAGAGACTTTAAAAAAGATAACCAATGCTAAACTGTAAATCACTCCAAAGGAGGAAAAATGACCCAACAGAACAAAAAAAAAAAAAAAAAAAAAAAAAAAAAGAAATTAGGTGATAAACATGAGAAAAAAATAAATATAGTTTTGGCAGGTGAAAGTTCAGAGGAATAACTGAAAACATGGCATGGACAGGATGAGAAACTTAAATAAGAACCAGGGCAAACCCAAGATACACTCTCAATCCAAAACTTCTAGACATGAGGCAAAATCCAAAAGTAGCATGAGCAAAAGGTAGGCTAATAAAAAAAAAAGTCAAAGGTTACCCAGGAAACGGCAACAGAGGAAATGGTGGCTAAACACTAGTAATGCGACATACTGTGATGAGGCTTCAGAGCATGTATTGAGAAATCCAGGAAGTCTTTGTGTATTGTAAGGCCTGCTTCCTTATGGGCGAGTGATGTCACTGATGACACCAAAAACCTTGCTGGTTCAAGAAGAGGTTTGATTAATGAACATATATAATGTGCAATGGATTCCCGCAAAGTTTGCGTGTTACTTCGGACATGCAAATACTGTAACTAAACCATAACCTATTAATAACCATAACAGTTTTTATGTCCAAGCACAGCGGAGTTTCTTTATTAAAAGTCACTATCATACAAGTTACATAAACTCCACTCTCCACCCCAGGATTCATGAGCACAATCACTGTCCTATTGGATTTAAACAGTGCCTGAAATCATAATGTTTTTTTTTTTTTTTTACAATAATAGACTTTTACCACTACCCACAGACTAATTAAAAACATAAACATAAATGAATGAACCACACAAAATCGAATTACGCTGTTTTCATTTCTTTTATTGCCAGTGAATATTCCTGTGTGACACTGTTGCAAGACAACCAAGAGGCCATCAAGGTTTTGACCAGCAGGGGGTTTGTGTGCACATGATGTGAAGATGTGAGAAATGAACCTGTTTTGAAACAACTGACTGTAAAGCTTCAAGTCTTCATGAGGCTTCATCTGGCCACCACTACTAAACACACCTAACTGAAGATAACAGAGGCTAAACACAACATTGCAGACTTAACCTTACAATGTGAGCACCACAGAGGATCTAACAACTCTTGACTGTAGGAGAGGGGAATATATTCAGTCCTTGATTAACTAAAGTGACTGCAGCTGAGGATAAATAGATGAATGTGTCAGGGCTGGAAGCAGGGCAGAGCATGAGCATGGCCAGGTGAGTCTGTGAGTGCAGGGAAAGACCCAAAACAAACACATGTACCATAACACTTCTGTCTCTAAAAGCTGCTAACTTGATGCGAGCCACTGACAGGAACTCACATTACCCAACAGACACTGACCTTTTCATCCACAATGAGCAAACAGGCTTCAAACAGTGGGCTCCTCAATTTAAGCAGGACCTGTCTAACCAATCGCTATCTATCTGGTGTCTTTGATCATGTTAATTATTTTGGCATTTACTTAATTCCTCTCAGCTTCTCCATTTTCATTTCCCATTCTCTTTGTGCTTTCTCACACTTGTAAAATGTCTGGTATGTACATAGTTGATTTGTTCATTTTTGTGCTGCTGCAAAAAAGAATGAAAACGCAACCATTGCGTCACCAGCAGAAATGCACATTACCATGCTAAAAGCTACAAGCAAGACTTGAAAATGCAAGAAGCAGCTGCCACAAATAATATAGTTTGTCAGGTTGTTTTTGGTGAATTGCATTCACTCAGATACTAGAGAACCATGGGACATAAGGGTAATTCAGTGTGCTGTTCTCCTGTAAATGCACAAATTCCCAGAACGGATGCAGCGCAGAAAAGATGAAACAGTCTCACTTTGAAACAAAGGTGAGTGTAAATTAAAGCTAACTGAATTAATAAGGGGAGCAGGGACATTAGCTAACAGCTATTTACTAACATATATACGGAGTCTGTTGGTCCTTTTACTGTAGGTCATGGACTATATCTGATGAGTGTGAGTATGGTAAACTGGTCTAAGTCTGCAGTTTAAAGGTCCACTACAGTCACAAAGACTTTTTTGAATAACAGCTATTTTTCCTTTCCCACACAAAAATACAATTTCACTTGGAATTCTTAATCAGTGTTTTTTTCCTGTCATAAAAAACAGTGTATTTGGATCTGTACATTTTAAATGTTTAAGTGCTCAACACAAGATGTCTCCTCCTTCATCATGATGCCAGTCCTAATTGTAACCCTGCATATCACACTTCTTGAAGTTGCTAATTAGACTGCAACTGAAATGACATGATGCTGATTTGTGATTAAATCCTCTACACGCAATGATACAAACTGAATATTTTGTGCAGTGCCATTTACTGATTTTAAAAAGGTTTGCTGACCTCACTTATGTTGTACCAAAGGTATTGGTTAAATTAATTTACTTTTCATTTTGCTATATTAAGACCAGAGTTTAATAAGCTTTGTTTTAGCCCATAACCATCCTTTAAAATATTAAGTACTCCAACCTAAACACCCATAAAGGTAATTTGTCCCTAGTAGTGGAGAAACCAAAGCTTTTTAAACCACTGAATCAATCAGGGTGTTTACATGCACTTAATAACCAGGCTACACTCGGCTTTATCAAGCTTTCTCTGTCATGTAAATAGGAAACTGGGATTAATGTAATTGGAGTAGGGGGTTAGAAAAGTCAAGTCAGCCCAAAATTAACAGTGAAACCAGCACAAAGTGCAACCTAGATGTTTTTTTGTTTTTTTTTACAAAAGTCTCTTGACACAATTATCATAAAAGCTCTACTATTGTTCAGTAAAATCAGATCACTTTAAAATGGACTTTGCATCACTGAACGAGCAGAATGACAAGTGTATCAGTATGAACTCAGATGGAATTTAATCTAGGACAGGAATTTAAACATGGTGTCGCAGTAATTGTTCTTCAAATGGTTGGTACTATGTTGAGCCATCCGCTTCACACATTGCATCACTATTTGTCTCTAATCTCTCATGCCACCCATAGGATCATCTCTTCAAATATCATACAGCTGTTGCAATAGTACTCTAATAGTGAATGGCGATTGACAGGCTTCTCTCGAGATGGTGAAATAATGTCCCTGTGCAACATCTCACTGCAACACTGTAATGGCAGTTGGACTACCATACATTTCTCATCATGGAAACAATATACAGCTGGTGTTATGAAACCTTGGCAGCAGCATCATCTGCATCCTAACTACAGGGTTATGATGTCAGAACATTACTTTAATAGAATATAATGACATTGTTTAATGGGCTCATACTGGACCCAGTTTTTTTTTTTTCCATTGGGAGTCTTGGTTTTTGTGACCCAACTTGGACTTTGTCATCCGTGACCCATCTCTTTCCTCTGCTGTCTCACAATTACTGTGCCCACTAGGGAAGCTCAACTAACTTCATCACACTCCCACTGTGGTCGGGAGATGTAACATCCTGAGACCACATGACTCTGTGTTGTCAGCAATCTGATAAATTCAGCCCTCTATTAATCACCGCGTGGCCACTTCAGAACATTTTCCTTTCAAAACTTAATATTCGTAATATTTTATTTTAAAGAAATGGATGTAGAGCTGCATATCAGGTGATTGTTTAAAGAGCTCCCTATGCACCTGATATGCACGTGTACACAGAAGAGACTTTATCTAGTGCGACAGATGAGTGAGCGAGTAATCGCATCTTCCAGCTGGAGGGGAACGGGGCTCTGGGATGGTAAAATGCTGGCGTGTGTCTGTACTGGGAGACAGACGTGAAAGATGTGCCTGGATTGCTTTGTTGCACATGACTGTATTTTGTCATGGTTAATCTGTTAAAGCCCCATTTATCAAGATTTGGTTATTTTGTTCCACCTAAAGCTAGAAATACACAAAAAATACAGGAATGCAAAGTTTTACAATAGCTGATATGTCATCTGGTCAGATCAACAGAAGTAAGCAGTGTAGACTAAGTATAACAAACACATGTATTAGGTAGTGTACATGTAAATAGGCTAAAAAATAATATATATATATGAAATACAGAACTGTAATAGTTGTTTAATAATTGACGCTGGTTTGAGCATAATAGATAATGGAGATAATAGTGTTTTAAATACAAGAAATCAACATGTCTTACGGTATATTTAAATATTATAAAGGGTAGTAAATATAGATACATAGATATGCAAGAAGTGAAAACCAGTGCTGGCAGATTTCCCAAAAAGTAATAACTAAGTAGATATTAGTCAACTGAAGGCTAGTGTAAAATGACAGATATGTGGTGGAAGATATTTTTTCTAAATGCCAGTTAGATCCAAAGTATTATTTGCAGAGTCCCATGATGATCTCAGTTGACTATATCAATCTACTGTTCTCTGACTCATCTTATTGAAAATTCTTTCTGTTGAGACAGTGTGGTCTTCTGTGCATAATCTGGGTGAGCCTGAATGAACAACCCCTTTCCACTGAGTCGGTGGGTTGGAGCAGAGGCTCTGCTGAAAAGGCAGGCTCCTACGAAGATTACCTCTAAGGACGCCACATGGCGCGCCACTTGACTATGAAAATCCCCTCACTCCAAGCTGTCCTCAGCTGGTGCTGCGGGGGCTGACTTCGTGCAGCTCACCTCAATGGCTTTGGACATTTATCCTCCCAGCATACTAAGTGATCATTTAAAGAGCTCAGTTGCTATGTTGACATCTGTAAAAGCCAGTTATTTCAAAACCTTAGGTCTAGAAGAGCAATGGCTTCAATTCCAGCTGGTGCATCTGGTCGACAGACTCTGAAAGTAGACTGAAGATCATGTATATGACAGTCTGAGCTCTGCAAGCTCACAGATATTCTCTGCAGACTATTGAAAGCAGGATCACCTCTGGGCTGTCACATACTGTGTTTGTAGAGAAATAAAAAGAATATTGTACATATAGAATTCTGTTCTTAACTAATAATAATCATCTGTTTCTGTTCCATTTATTCAGATTACTACATCTGCTGCCTGCCTTGTATCTACAGTGCACTGCTTTTTGTTTCCATGGAGATGACCTTTGTCCCAGATGTCACCTGGTAGGTAGACCGCACATAGCCACTTGACTTGACACATTTACAGTTATATTATAGTATATGAGGCCACATTGGAAGTGCAGTGTTACCAGCTGCTTTTTTGCACAAACACAAGTAAAGTGTAATAAAGGTTTTTTGTCTCCTAATGATATTTTCATTCACATTTCTCATTTCAACTGTGACTTGCTCAGAAGGTTTCAAAACCTCTGTCTCCCAAGTTATTCAAACTCACAGTGACCACAAACAGATGCAAAATCTCCACAAATTTAATGTGATGATTATGTATGACAGTAGCTTCCTACAGTGGAAAGCAATGTTTCAGTTGGATGTGTCACTAGAATCTCTGTAATGTGAAGTAATGCCCAAGGCAAACAAACAAACAAAAAAGAGAGACTAAATCTATGCATCAGGTATGCATACCTGAGTCCACTTCAATATTATAGTAAAAAGATGCCAGAGCAAAATACTTCTCTGACCTTATTGTTGCTCATCAACATGATCCCATTTTTTTTCCCAGACTGTGGACTAGCTGGTAAATCCATCCCCTCCTTTCGTTCCAGCTGAAAGTAATGCAGACTGTAAACGTTTCTTATCCTACTTTAGTGAGAAAATAGAGTCAATCAGAGCCTCTGTCATCCCCATTGTCACTTGTTTCACTGTCCATCGCACACCTAGAGAAAGCATTTTAAGTCAGTTTCCTCCCATGTCCCTTCCTGAGTTACTTCAGATTGTTTCACATATGAAACTGTCTTCCAGCCCAGTTGATGTCATTCCAGCTAAATTTTTACTTACAGTTTTTGAAGTGGTTGAACCCTGTAAGTTGACAATTTTTAACAGATCCCTGTCTACTGGATCTGTCCCTGGACATTTCAAAGTTGCTTCCGTTCAACCTCTGTTAAAAAAACCTGAGCTGGATCCTACTCTTCTTGTAAACTACAGACTCATCTCCAAACTACCCTTCATATCAAAGATCTTAAATATGTGGCTAAACACTTACTCTTAGCTATAGAAAACTACAACATTTTGGATGAATTCCAGTCAGGTTTTTGCAAACATCACAGCACAGAGACTGCTCTTCTTAAAGTGACTAACAATCTTCTGCTTGCCTCTGATGCTGGGATGTGCTCAGTTCTAGTCCTGCTAGATCTCAGTGAGGCTTTTGATACAGTAGATCATAGCATTTTAAATTTAAAATATGGTGTCTCTCAAGGACCAGTCCTGGGACCCGTCCTGTTCTCTTTGTACATGCTTCCTCTTGTTCATATTATTCGCAAACATGCTGTTTCTTTTCACTGTTTTGCTGACGATACACAGCTGTACCTGCCAATTGGAGTCTGAGATGGTGGAAAATTGAACTGCTTACATGATTGTCTAAGTTAAATCAGATGTTGGATGGCTCAAAATTTCTTACAACTTAACACCAGCAAAACAGAAATTGTGGTTATTGGTCCCCAACAACTGTTCAAACCCATTCTGCCATTCCTTGGTCCACTGTCTGAACATCAAACCTGTTGCAAAAAATCTTGACGTCTGGTTTGAAAGCAATCTAAGTTTATTTTCCTTTTCTTTTTTCTCCTCGCGCCTTGACTACTGCAACAGTTTCTTTACTTGTCTCAGCCAAAAATCTATCAATCAACTCCAGATTGTGCAGAACTCAGCTGTGAGACTCTTAACCAGAACCAGAAGAAGTTTCTGAGTTTCTGTTGTGTGTGTGTGTGTGTGTGTGTGTGTGTGTGTGTATGTCTCATAATGTTATTCATTAGAATAAAATCTAATATTAAATAAAGGCAACAGGAGCACAACAAAATAGCACTTTTATGTGGTAGTCGCATGTTTTTGTAAGAGATGAGGCCTGTTAGAGAAATATTCACCCACTTATACTACATCCAAAAAAACTGCATTGATCAGGCATTGATTGTGCCACAACACACTTGGATCACATTTTGGGAGAATAGCTCAACTTGTGTTTGCTCAAGATGTCTTTGTTTTATGGCGGGGTGGGATGACATTCTGTCAGCTTGATACATGCTTAAATAGCCAAGACCATCCTATACAAAGATCAGTATTATAGCAGTGTACTGGGATCATTGTCCAAAGTCAAATTTACAGTATGGTAGCTTATTCTGACTAACTGAAGTACTGAGACAGTAGAAGTCATGGAAGTTGTTCTCCAGCACATCTGATTAGTTGATTTCAGTGATAATCATGCAGGGCTCACCAGGTCCTCAGAGTATTAGCATTGTTTTCACACTGTTTGTGTCTCATGAATTTCAAATTTTCATTTTCATGTCACGTATCTTCCATAATCCTGTGGAGTGGAGCTCTATAATGGATGACTACAGTATGTGATCACAGAGAGAGTTCATCTTATCTCACATTAAAGTTTTTGTCTTTAATGTCACTTCATCCAGTCTTATTAATATTTCAGCTCATTATTTATTTGGCATGAACTATGGCAGCACAGCATTTTCTTTTCACTGTTAATAGAATTCTGGCAAACTGTTCAGAATTCATCTGCAAGCAGAGCGAGAAGCCTGCTGGCAAATTTTGTTTCATATTAATTATGAGTACATTGTATTTTTCTTATAAACTATCGGTGGGTTGGTTCTATTTGCATACTCCTGACTGTGAATTCAAGAGAGAGGATGGAGAAGACGGACACACTGACCACTGGACTTTGAGCGCTGCAGATACAAAAATGGCCTGTGGCTGTGATGGCTATGCCTTCTGTTTTATTTTTTGTTTGTTTGTTTGTTTGTTTTTTTGTAACTTTAACTCCACACAACGGAGCTAGTCAACAGTCTGCAAATCAATGGGGTAACTTCTAAAGTCTTAACCAAAGTGCCCTCTTTGTGTTAGTGTCCCTTTGCCTTGACTCACACTGAAGACTTCAAAATTGAATGCATTGTTTGCAAATGGAGGACTCTGGATTTCATCCTCCAGCTTTTCCATTAAGATTGCTTCGGAGCCAGTAGCTTTAGTTGTATAAATACTCCTGTTTTATCAACCTAAATCACTCACTGGGGTTGCAGAGGAATGGAGCATCCTGTTCCTCACAAATTCCACTCTCTAAGGCCCAATGGATTTACTCTCTTGGCTTAAATTAAATTCTGGTGTCAAGTATGTAATACCCCTCCACGGGAAATGAGTTTTTAAAAATGATGAAGTGAAACTTCTCTGTACAGAGAAGTCTAGACAGGTAATCTTTTGACATTAAAAAGGATAGACGCTGACAGTGACTGTGCTATGTGAACTGAACGGATATCACGAAGGATTGCTGTGTGTTGACGTTTGAGACCTTTGGGACTTTGCAAAGTTTAGTGCGATGAATTCCTTGTTATTTACCTTGGCCCCTCTGCTCAGATATTGACCACTTCTCGCCTTTGTGTATCTATTGATAGTGTGTTATTATGTTGTGTGCCTGAATTTCAAGATAAAGAATTACAGAGGCATCTGGCCATGACCTGATTCTCTAGCACAGCTGCACTGCTGTGGTGCAGCACTTAGCACTCAATGGAAAGGCAAATGGCAGCACCTGGCATTTATCTTCACAGCCTTGACTTTGCAAATGAAGGTTACAGGAGGCTTGAGAGCATCCCTGAGCTATTAAAGTCACATGGTTGATTGAGTAATGTAGGTGAGCTGTCAGAAAAAAGAGAGATTGAGAGTATTTTGAAATTGTATCTCTCTTTTCCAAAAGCATATTTATGTCTCCTTTGACCGCTATTAACCACAACCTGGTGCATACAATTTCAACCATTTTTTATTGAAAACAATTGGTCTCTCAAACATGGAAAAAAGGTCTCCTCAGATTGACACACAGTTTTAATACTAAAATGTATAATAAAAAGTAGACATTATGACATCTGTACTGTGTGTTTACAGAGAAACTGTGTGGCATGGCACATGCAGTTTGATGAGCTCCTAATCGGATATAGCTGACATAATGAGGAGAATACTGAGTTCTAACTGGCCACGCACCCATTCTTGTTAACGCAACATACCTACAACTTGAGATAATTTCTTCACATTAGGCTCAAATGTCCACTCGGATGAAATTATTACATTTTAAAGTAAATGTGAACTCATATCTGGAGCATTCTCAACAATGCTATATCTTAGGAATGCCTGATAGGAATTTCATTGCATTTCTGGCATAGATGTCCACTTTGGCTCACTGATGAACTGATTAGTACAGACATGTATGTAAACTGCAACTTGACTGGTTGGTGGAGGCATACAGCTGCACACAATGGCTTCAATTCTAGTATCAAACTTATAGTTTTCACACACCCCATGGGAAGATTTGTAATAATATTTGTTAACGTTTTATCTTGTGATATGTTCCTGTCAAATTTTAAATTTCTTCAGTATTTTGGACTATCAGCCTCAGCTGTATTTAGTGCTTATTAGCAAATGTTAGCACTTTAGAGTGCTGAACAAAATGGCGAATACAGGAAATTATACTTTTGCTTTACACTGGCATGTTAGCATTGTGTTGTGAACACATTAGTTAGCATTTAGTGTACAGTCACTACTATGGCTTAGTATGTTTGTCTTGTATTCTCTTATTCTTGTTTTATTATACCCCTGAAATGAATTTGGGAATAAATATTTTAATGAGCATAGCCTCTATAAAGCTACTTATAAGGTATGAAGACACCACATTAAACTTATCAAACTTATCAAAGTATTTGCAGATCTTTCACGGTTCTTCAATGGGGATCACATTTGACCTGCTTCTTGTTGATGTCAATCATCATCATCATAATTTATTTTTAATTGCATAAAAATACATATTTAAAATGAGAAGGTGCAATTTAAGTGTGCACAAGCATGATGCTTGTAATCAGTTCACTCTGCTCTGTCCAGCCATTACTCTACATGCTTCACTTTGCTCTTCTGGTGCTAAGCTATGCTCAGCCACACGCTGCACAGCTCTTGAGGTACTAACATTGTCAGACGGGTGCGTCCATATAGATGAAGTAAGCAATTGCCTAGAGTGGCACTTTGTCAGGGGCAGCGAAAGGTGAGCCAAAAAATGCTGCTTAATGTGTGAATTCCACTGCACCTGGGATGTGCCACCGACAGCGCACACTTTGGTTCCAGAACATTAGTGGAGTGTGAGTGGGTGGCTTTTTAAAAACCCTATTTCCCTCTGTAGTTTTGCACCAGTACCCCTCACACCAAGAGCTTGAATTATGGCCAACCTGATCCGCATGAGCGAGAAGAGGAAATTCTCATCTCTCCACTTGGCTTATATGGTCTGTTTGTCTTATAAAACAAATGTATTCAAAGACTACAGCCAGCCAGTCAAGAGGTCCTGCAGGTAAGATCAAAGTCTGGGCACAGGGAATTAATATGGACCCTTAACACCAAGCGGAGTGAATTACTTACAGTTACAGTTGATCACCCTAAGTATTATAATTTGTCTGGTACTCCACATTGCAAGCAAAACAGTGGGTGGTAAGCGGTTAATGATTTACATGCATAATTAAATGTTGAGGTACCTCTTCATTCAGAATACTATCATCTTATTGTTACTGAGATACTTGCTGAGGACATATTTAACAGTGAGATCTTGCCAAAGCACTAGTGTTCAATATTAAAAATTATGTGGATGTAATCACTCCCACCAGATAAGATTTTTCGTCTTTAGTTGGACACATTAAGGTCAGAGATCAGAGTCACGATGTCCAGCAGCCCTGGATCTGCATAGCCAAAACAACTTCTCTGTTGTTGCAGAAGATTTAGATGAGAAATAAAAAATACAGTGTTTTGCTCCTTGGCAATGTTCTTGTGTTTGTTGTTGTTTAATATTTAATATAAAAATAAGGTCTGTTTTTTTAGTTATCTCATTACACAGACGTGGTTGGTGTGATCAAACAAAAATCAGCACATTTAAATTCAGCAGAGCAACTAACAGCAGAGGGGTGTAGGCATTGAGGTGTGCTCAACATTCAAAGTCATATTTAATTGGTGTCTTGAATTTTGCCAAAAAAGCAATTTAGCACACAGCTGCAGTTTGTTATGCGGGCCTTCGCTGATTTCCTGGTGCTGACAGTTGAGATGCATTCAGCACAGCCTGAAACCCATTTTGAAAGGCAACATACGACACCTACGCAAGAGAAAAGGAGAGCATTTACAGTGGCAAAAAGAGAAATTGGATTTGATAGTTTTTCTCTAGAGGCTTGGCCTAAATTAACGACTTGTGCTGCATCTGAAACAATAAAAAACTAAATTAAATTGCCATCATCCTCATTATTTTTATCTCCAATACATACTATTTAGAAGAGGCAATTCAGGAATATTTTTTATTGTACTAGCTGTTGATATTGGCTGCCACCCTTTAGGTTTTGTAGTCGCTCCAAGCAATGGAATTGCTACCGACTATGTCTACAGTTCAACTTATCAGCTACAGCCATAAACTTTTTTCACCATCAGCAGATACACAAACAGAATACAAATCCATCAGTGCTTAGAATAACAGAAGGTTGCATATGTAGCGCCTGTTCTTCGCACAGATAGACTACACTTCTATTTCCACTACTTTTACTTCCATTACTTTAATTCCAGTCACGGATAAATACAGTCGATTGCTTTGTGAATTTGTAACCACCTACTGCCATTTTGTGCATGCATGACTACAGTAACTAGGAGTGTCCACATTGACATGTCCAACAATAACCTCTGTCCTTTGTGGTTTTGACAATATAAAGTAAAAATAAGTTTTGGTTCATTTTAGACAAGTTTAAAGGTCTCATATTATTAAACAGGTCCCAGTTGTCCCCAGAATGCGTCAGTAAATTTTCATGCAGATCCTTGTTTCCTGGTTGAAATTTTGTTCAGAGTCTGTAGCACAACTTCATGGAGACCCCATGTGGGCTTATCTGAAGCATCATAAGGACTGGGTACAGTGTTCATCTTCAAACTGCCAAGAACACCAAAAACACAGTGTATGGTTGTAGTATTCAACCTCACTGGCACAGGCAGAGGATAACCTGGTGACCTCAGTTTATAGAGCACTGAGTGTGAAGTGGAAGAACTTCCTGCTGGGGTTGATTCTCACAAACCTGATTCTGAGAGTGTGACATCACAAATAGTGCAGTTTGTTGTTATTCAAAACGGCACAGCAGGATTCACCACCACCTTAATACACACCAAAGCACTTTTTCCACGTTCATGATCATGGTGACCAATACTGACTTCAGTCATCCTTACCAGAATAAGCAGATTTTGACTACAACCCTAAGAATCATATGGATTGTTTTGGGAGGTAACATACTGACATGCCTCATATCTATACCTGTGTCTTGAAGGTATGATTAGACAGGAGGAGGAGAGTGTTGTATCTAGCCAGTCAGCACCACCATCATGTTAGAGCAAAGGCTGTAGTGGTTATGGTTTCGGTAATGAAAACGTTGGTAATAATTAAACATCACCCAGTGGAACCCTTCATACTGTGAAATGAGAATCAAATTTGTTGGTCATAGAGCTACAGTAAATGTACCTGCCTGCCACCCTCATCACCCTATTACATGTTAAAATCATAGCAGCTCCAGACAGTACTGATAGGGTGTGTTTGCCTTCTCATGCCATCGCTGGCAAAGCTTACACTGTGTTTGTGTGATTGAATGAACAGAACCATCACCTCATGGTCACTAGATGGAAACAGCCATGACCTTCTTTTCAATAAAAGCAGAAAAACAACACTGTAAAGCATAAGCTACATTACCAGTGTATGATTAATCAAGTTTCTCTCAAAGTTCACGAATCATGATTTCATATTATATACATACCATGTATATTAAATAAATACAATTTACCACTAACACGTAAGAATACTTCTTTAAACTGGATTAGAATTAGGATCAGGATGTATGTCTGGAGTTTGCAGTCCAGTATGTATTATCGGAAGATTTGGCACCAGAGACAAAGAACTATATCAAGTGTATCTTTTATTAAAAATGCAAAAGTATAAATTTTGAGCATTATAGCAAGTAACGGTCGCCATGCTGTAAATGCCCCTATTCTCTTATTGAGAAGGTGCAAATCACCTGCAAAGTTGCTATGGTTGTGCTTCTACAGTGGCAAGAAAAAGTGGGGCATACATTTATGTCATGAAATGTGTTCTCATCTTCTCCAATACCAAAAAATATAAACAAACGCAACACAATTTCATTTCTTTATTGATCACACACATTAAATATACAACATACCACTTACGTTCTAGGTCCTTAAATGATTCTTGGTTCTAGCAAAAAGGTTGTTCTTGGTCAAGAGCTGGTTCTTTGCTCTTTGAAGTCAGCCCATACACTCAAAAACCCCCTGGCCAACTTTACAATAGTGTTATGAGTATAATGAAACAAACTACCAAGATGAACCACCACTAAATGTCAGCTCAAAATGTCAACAAAATGTCCCGTCTTTGTATCCCACAAGCTTGACTTTAAGTGTCAGACCTTTCCTCTCGTTCTCACTGGGTAAAAAAAACATATATATTTAAGGTAACTGAACAGACACAACCACAAGGAGTGACAAGCCAGCAAAGTTCTCCGTACATTATCATCAGGGACCATATTGCCACCAAGAGGTCGACATTTGCATCGAGAAGGCCAGTGGAACAAAGCGGAGACCTGCCTGTTTGCTGTCAGTTAGTCACATCGACTCTTATAATGGCTGTCAGCCATTAAGCCATCGCTTGGCTTCATCTGTCAGAACATTAACTATTTACACTTCTACTTGTGCTCCAGGATGCTCCAAAGAACCACGACTAGGCAGTTGAGCAATTAAGAAGAAAACCACAGACATTGGTCACGACCTTGGAGCCACTCTATGCTCCAATTACCAGATTAATTGATTTGAAATGAAAGCACAATGTGTCAGTGACAGATGGGAACACCATGTGTTTTATGGTCTCCAGTGAGTTAATACGCGTGTTAGTTAAGACTCTGTCTGCCATGTTCTAATGTCAGACTGGCTCTCATATACAGGTACAGAGGTACAAATAATTTTAAAAAAGGGTGGTTATTATGGAAATATGTTGAATAAATCAGTTTTTCTCTTTGTAAGCAGCCTGCCTCAGTGTTTGCTGAGGAGCACTGAGATCAATGAGGCATCTAAAATCACTTGCCCCGAGTGAGACTGGGCTGATCGGCTATGTTGCAGAGTTGAAGACTTTTCAAATCCCTCTGAGCTCTGCATCATCACCTTCTATTTCTCCAGAGACCACAGAGCATTTCACAGAGTCCCTAAGGATGCACCCTCATCCTTCATCCCTTTCCCTAACTCCCATCCCTTACCTTCTAGCCGTGGATTGGAGCTGGAAAATCTCCCCTCCAGTTCATTTGCTTTTTTTTTTGCTTTTAGTATGTCAAACTACAAAATGTCTTCTATTTCATGTCCAGTTACAGTAATGTGTAAAGGTATAATGCCCCCAAGGATCAACTGGACATCCACAAAATATTTGTGTCTTTAGCCTACAGAAGCTGTTTTTTCTCATTTTTTTGTGTTTTTATTTTTGTTTTCTAATAAAGAGTCTAAGGAAAAATGTATATGGCCCAATGAAATTTCCAAAACAACAAATCTAATGGTGGCATTAAGACCTGTGCACAGTACTGTATATTTCCCTTGCATTAAAGCATAAGGCTGCAGGTGTAGTGTCTGCATGTCTAAAGGTTGATATACTGTAGCTTTTTCAACCTCCATAATATGTTGCTCTTCTTAATAAACCACAGGAGAATAATCAGCTTTAATCCTCTCAGTTTTATGCAGCATTTAGCTTATTTTAGGTCATTGTTCCGATTGTTGTGGTTTTATGTCCTGAAACATTGTTCTGTTCCATTGCAATGCTCTCATCAACCTTGTTATCAGTCACAGCAGGCAGATGTTTTCAGCATCTGTGATTGGCCCAGAACACACTAGCTGCATTGTTGGTTTTGAACTTTTCTTTGGATTTTCTGGCAATATGACAGTGTTGCAGTGAAAAGTAGGTGACCAGGAAAGTATAGTATTTTCAAATTTTCAGTATGCTTGAAACAAGCAACTGATCATCAGCATTTCTAATAAATTAGCTTGTACCTATTCTGAATAGCTTCGCTCAGTGGTAGGAAACATAACAAATGAAACATGTGGAAAACCAAGAGGCCACAATTCTCCTGCTTTTCCCTGTTGTTTGATGTACAGTGTTAATTAATGTAGGATAATTTCGCCAGACGCTGATGTAAACATCACTCAGGGTTTGTGAACGTCATTCTATGTGGCACCACATGTGTGGCGGAGAGTTGGCACAGAGCGTGCTGGCACAGTGCTGGCGACTGCTTTCTCAACAACCTGTGTAAATAATCAGCATCCTGCACTGCATCAGCCTTTGCCAGTGAACTCAGGAACAGGATGGCATATACATTATTATATGTCATAGCATATACACACAAGGAAATTCAGCAAGAAAATATAATCATAGCTTCTTGCTGTTCCTTTGTAATACAACACAGGTCTACACACAGTGGCTCATTTATAAAGAAGTTAGTAATTGACAAGTTAGAGCTTAAACACAAATCCAGATAAGGTCTGTAATAACAGTGTGAGGTGTTCTGACACCATGATTGCACTGTGCATTTGCACTGGTGCGTCAGCAGTCAATCATCTGTCATTGCTGTGTGCATTTTAGTAATGCTCTAGCATGCTGTTATGATTTTAACCTTACCATCATCTACATGGTTGTCAGTGATTGGTATTGATTATAATCCTGCTCAAACTCTCACATTTCCTTGGAAGCCGAGACTGAAACAGCATTTAAGTAAGTTTCAAGTTGTAAGTAGCTTCATCATGAAGCAAAGATGTCATATTAGCCTCTGCACTCTTACCGTTTCTTCCACTCCTGACTTTAAAGCCTGTCAGATGCAGAGACCCAGAAGCCCAGGTCCACTCATTCATTCAGCAGGTGCAGCCACACTATAATGTGCGGTAACACAAACTAGCGTTCATATTAATATGAACACCTTGCACCTTGAACAAATACATCTCGCAGTGTTCCATCTCTCCTGCCTTCTCTTATCTTTCCCCAACTCACATGCTGGTGGAACTGTGTAGTTCCATGTATGAAAGTCTATAACCTGAAAAGGTTCTCCTGTATAGCTTATCATTTTGTTGTTTCTCATGGAAGAAACACACTTTTACCAGTAAAAGGTAATCAGTTTGATCATACTGTATCTCAAGTAGCATACTTTGGAAGGTGATGCTGTGTGCGTCATGCATCGCCGGATTTAACATTTAGTAAAAGAGGCTGGTTTCACAGGCTGGAAATATGTCAAACAAAAGGACAAGGACCTGCTTATGAAAAAAGTGTAGGAGACTTTCTTCTGGTGCTGGGACTGAAGAGAAGGCTGGTTCACAAAGATGTGAAGTCGATTATTATTATTATTATTATTATTATTATTATTAACAACTACCAAGTGTTCTTTATGAATCTTCTGGAGCATTTCTGCCCTCAGGCTGTGTCAGACATGTCTAAAGTCCTTAAAAAGCAGTCTCTCTGAACAGGTGAGCTCTTCTCTAAATGTTACTGAGTATTTCCTTATTTCAGCTGGAATTTCACTGATGTGCTGTGGCCATCCACTCTGAACCGCTTTTGCAGCTTTTGCAGTTCACCATTCTCTGCTGTCGCAGTTTTCTCCAGACCCAATTTCTCCTCTGAGATTGGAGCATTGCTGACCAGCTTCTTCAGTTGCTTGAAGCTGTTTTGTTGTTGTCTCCCAGTGCCACACAGTATTCACTTGTAAGAGTCTCCTGAGTGGTGCACTTACATCAGACAGGTTTGGGATAAACTTTGAAAGGTACTACATCATACCCAGAATCCTCATTAGTGCAGCTTCGTCCTCTGTGGCATGTCCATTATTGCTTTGACCTTTTCCTGATCTGTTTTAAGCTCACAGCACTCAAACCATGTCCTTTATATTTAATCTCAGTCATCCCTATCTTGCACTTATCTTTGTTCAGCTCCAGGTTTATTGTCCTTATTCTATCAAGAAGCTGCATTAGTCTTTTCATGTCTGCACCCCACACCAAAATGTCATGCATGACATTCACTCCTCCGTCCAGGTGATACAGTCTCCCAGCAATGCAAAACCTCCAGAGAAAAGGAGTGTTAAACATACATAGCTTATAGCTGGCCTCATCCATTTATATTTGCTAGAAGCCATGATTTGCATTAAATACAAAGACCTTTGGCATCTCTGACATGTCCTCCTCCACTGTTCTCAGTGGGTAATGTCCTCTCTTTATTGCTCTTTTAAGGTCTTAGGGGGGTCTATGCATATTCTTTTCTTTTTATTAGGCTTTTGAACTGTGACCATGCTGTTGACCCAGTCAGTGGATTCTGTCTGTTCTTCTACATAACCAAGTTTCTCCATTCTCTCCAGTTCACATTTGATTTTGTCCTTCAGTGCTATTGGCACTTCACTGTGAGGGAAATGTTGGATCGATCTGAATATGATGGTTGTCTTTGTCCACCTTAAAAAATCTTTTTTATCAAGTCATTGTTACTAAACATCACGTGAGACATTTTATTGTATTTCCATATAAGCACAGTTTATGAAATAGGGATGCACTGATTCAATATTAATTACATATCCATGTCCCTGATGTTGCCTAAAATGCTAGATGGGGTCGATCTATTCTGTGAGGTGTTGTCTGGACTGGGCTTGATCAGGCTGACAGATGAGATTAGGTTAAAAGATGTTTTATTTTAAAAGGCAATGTGGCAGACTGAGGGAGACATCGAGCAGGAACTGGAACAGGGGCAGGGACTGCATGCACAAGATGTCAACATCTTTGAGGTCTTTGCCAGGGTCAGGTGAGTAGTGAACTTGAACGAGACACAGACACAAGTGGGAATCCAAAGACAGGTTATCAGAGAGCAGGTAATAATCAGAGCCCTGTTCAGGGTGTAGATATTTGTAAGGGCAAAACAAGGCAAGGTCAGAGACCGATCCAAAGTCAGAGGTCAAAACCACAGTCCGCAATTCACAAAACAAGGTCGGATAAACAGGTAAGGTAATCAGATATGGCATGACTTACAGTACAGTTTTGTTTGTTTAGGGGTCAATGCTGCTTGGTACTAGACGATGTAGAATTAGTCTTTTGCTACACTGTCATGCTTTTCCCTCAGATACTTAAACACAGCTCTTTCACTGTAATTAATGATGCCTTGTTTCTTGTTGCAAAAGTGTTTGCTGAACTTGTAATTGTTAGATCATTTTTTTAGAATCTCTGCAATATTGACTGAACCCCTGAACCTGGGGTATGGTTCTGATTGGCTGCCAACCCATACCAAATCAGAAGGCAGTAGTTATTTTTTTGGTATCTTGGAATCGGAAATATTAAAATGTATTATTGGAATTTTAATAATAAAAGATGCACAATATCTGCAAGGACATGCAAAAAAAGAAAGTAAGACAAAATGACAACAAAGAGACGCTTAAAAAAACACAAGGTGACTAAAACAAGACACAAAACATCTACAGTGGGCATGAAAATAATTAAGAAGAGAGAAACAAGAAGAGAAACATAATGACTAGACAATATATATAAAAATATAAAGGATACACCAGTTGTCATTTTGCTGATAGTGAGATGCCACATGGCCACAAAGAGAGGAATAGTATCTACAGAGACCATATACAGCATGACCTGGAACAGTGTTTGTTTATTTTGTCTCTGTTGTGTTCACTGTTTGTTGATTGGCTGCAGGTAAACTATATGGAGCAACTGTTTAATAATACATAGTAGTTTCCTGTTGTTTATGTGACAGTCATTTATTACATATTATATGACAGAAGGAAGTAGGAACTGAACCACCCATCTCATACATGGTGAACACCTGTGCTACCTCCTGCGTCCCAACTGCCATTGAATGCAGCACTATACATCTGCTAAACTTTGCTTTTTTGTAATACAAGCTATTTTTTCTATGAAATACAAAAATAATATCATTGGGTACTGAGACACCTGGGTCATAGGGATTTTTGCTCTAGCAGTACCAAAGCTTCCATCAGGTGAGATATACCATGTGCACACTGGGCACTATTGTGTTTTTGGCTCCATAATAGAGACATGACAGAGAAGTGGAATGGAAACATCAGGACGTTAATTAGGTAGCTTGTTCTGGCTGTAGAGTTTGAAAATGGAAGTGCTGAAATGGGGTCTCCTGGGTCCAGAGTCAGCACAGCTTCGACAGAACTGCCCCTACATCATGCCCGGACCTAATCAGCCTCCCTTTTCCCCCTTTGCCTTCAATGTTCTTTTGCTACAAAGTCAAGATGACATAATATGTGTGATGTTAAAAAAATCACTCTTCACTCTTCTTTCTATTTTAGGAAAAGGATTCATCTATAAAGAATTTGAGATTTCATGTCACAAGGTATTACAGAATGTAATACCAAAGCCTTCACATGAAAATAAACACTTCCATATGCTCCTGAAGTAAATGTTTTATATGTCAAATAAAAGCCAGCAGATCACAGGGTCATGATTCACAAAAGAAATTAATCTGCAAGAAACAAAGGTGTTGTTTTGTGAATCTAATCCACACAGCTTGTCCTGCGATGTATGTATGTATCTGCCCCTCTCACATAAGGTCAAAAGGCTACTTCGCAATTAGAATTTATTAATGTGAAGCAGAATCGCCCCGGGCAACGATCTAATTTCCAGACATTCACTTATCAAGTCAGTCACTTCAAGAAATTGTAATGCATGACAACATTGGCTATATCTATAATCTTTTTTCACTAAGGCAAATTGCTTTTAGATGGAACAAGCGATATTTTCCATAAGATCCTTCCCATGTGGGAGGAAAAAATGGAAAAATTGAACAAGTGCTAAGGTGCATGACCTTTTGACATATAATAATGGATGCCAGTGGGACATACTCAGGGGTGGAGGCGGGTTTTGTATTTCAAGCATGAACATTATAGGATGACTGCTCTTCTTATGTTATTCTGGGAATTTATTCCCTTACGTACAGCAATGGAGGAGACCAACAGCTCCTCAATTAAGTCATAAAGAAAATATCACATGAAAGTTAATACTGGCTGGAGTGACAGTGGGCAGCTGAGGGACACATAAAATCCTCAGTAATAATCTAAAGCTATCCAGATATTGGTGACTCCTTCCTAAAGTAAAGTAAATCAAACACTGGATTGTGTCAAAGTGATTCATCCATTATTAATTTAACAACTGGATCGGTATCGGGGATCACCACATACGCACAGTGCAGTTAAATAAAGTAGAGGAAGACTTAACAGATTCTTAATGAGCTGCCATGTTCAATGAAGCGGATGAAATGACACTGCATTGTTGCCACCTAGTGGTTCTGCAGCAAGTCACATTTCTTCCAAATATCATGCAGGCTGCTCATATGAGGGATTAAAAACAAACAAACGTATCTATCTATCCATCATGCTTGGTTTGAGGCATACATTAAAATGAATGCATTAAATGTAATAGTGCAACTGAGCATCATAAAGGAATACATATTTACACTTAGATGCACGGCTGGCACATGATAAAGCAGCAAGACTTTTTTTTTTTTTTTACTGCCTTTGAGTCATTTGCAAGCAACAAAATATAAATAGCTGGAAAAAAATGAAGGCAAGGAATTGAAATGATACAACAAAAAGCAGGTGCAGAATAAAATATCTCAAAGCAGCAGCACCAGCAGGGGACACTAATGCTACACCAGAGAATACTGTATCCACTATGGCTGGACTAGACACCAGGAGAATGAGGAAGGTGGAAAATCATACAGCGTGCATCAAGTCACATTTCTTCTTCTCTTACTAAATACATTTTTCAGTAGATTTCATTCACTTTAGACTGTTTTAGATAGAAAGACTGTGTGAGACTTATTATGACTTGGAGGTAAAGTCAAGACAGAACAAGTTGTATCCCTCCCCAGACTTTCCAGATGGTATCTATAAACTGCAGTGCTAGAATAACAAGAATTTTGTCTTAGTTTTTCAAGAATGCCTCTTTTAAAGTTCAATAAATAAATATATCATCCAACCATAGAAGACAAGAAAAAGAAGTTGTGGGAAATGATTCAGTCCAAGTTAGAACTTGATTTACCTGTTTGGGAGGCCAGTTGGCAAAAAGACTTGTTTTGTACTTCCTTACAGACAGTCTGCACCACTATCAGCTGTGAGATCATTGTATTGTCTAATGGGACTACTTAAATAGGACAATGTATCACGTGATGTCCAGTAAGGTATGAAATTTGCAATTAATCAAAATACAAACAGTGAACCTGGGACTTCTTGGGGCCTGGGACATGCTTCCTGTGGAGGACGCTCCATCTCCAACAATAAATGTGTTCACGCTCACTAGAGGCCCCCTTGTTTGCATGGTTACTCTCAGACAGCGCAGTGGATCAGTCACAGTCATCATAGCGCTTACGAAGGATATGACAATGCCATTGAGGCATGCACAGCAGTTTGTGCCACCTTCCCCAGAAAGCATGAATCCATGTAAGTTACCATGGTGTTCTAGCCTTGTCTTTGTAATTATAAAAATGATGTCACTTGTCAGTGTCAGTAAAGGCTGGGCTGCAAAATGACAAAATTAAAAAGGAAATATATTTCAGGGTGTTCTTCTTCCTCCTCTTTTGAACTCCCAGGGAGTTAGAAAAAAACACTGTTAGCATGACTCATGCTAATCTTCAATTTGTTAGAGAATGAAGGAAGAAGACTGTGTGCAATAAAAAGGTTAATATCTCTCTGGAAAATACTACTGACACACATCAAAACGGTTTAGTGTAATGGTTTCAAGGCTTTTTCATGTGTAGATGAAAACGTGGCTCTATGTTACACACTGTGGCCCAAACGTGTGAGCATTAGTTGTTGGCAGTAAAGACAAAGTTTTTTTTTTCTTTTCACTGTGGGATTGTTTATTTTGAAGTTGTTAGTGTAGTTGTTGCAGTAACAGCAAACTGTTACGTAGCTAATGTATGATTGATTTACAGCAAAAAGTAAAACATATAGTGCAATACAGTACACTTATCAGATCTGACAGCAGAAAATACTGCTTAAAATACCTAGTAGTAGTTTCAGATCGCCTTCTGAGAACTAAATAAACTAAGAAACTAAAGACTAAATACTTCTCTCCTATAAGTCTGTATAGCTTCAGTCCTTGCCCCTCTCGTCGTGTTGCTGGAACTACTGTACATATTCCCCCACATAACCTGTCTACTGAGAAAAGCTATTAGCTGTCAGTTCTCTATACAAAAGGATAGTTTCTGACTCTGTCTGGTGTGTGGCTGCAGTGAGGTTTTCCATGATTTGCTTCAACATTCGTTTGAAACGTGCACTTGGATCTGCTCCTTTCATGAGATTCTCCTAGCAACAACAAATTACACCATCTCACTGGCATAACAATAGAAGGTCTCTATGTAACCCAGAACCATGAAATGGACTATGATAGATTAGAGACAACACGTCTTGTCCAATATTTTACTTATTTTCTTATTTTTTCATATTTCATGAAAATATCACAATATATTACAGCATTAGTACTAAACTAAATTTACAAATTTAAATTCAAAGCAATTTATTGTCCAGCTCAATAGGCACTAAATAGAAATTTGTCTTTAGCTCATAACAAAGATTACCTTCCACAAACTGTTTACACATTACTAAAATCTGGACTAGCTTAAACCTTTTGTTAAGTTGGAAGCTAATCATGCAACCTGATTTACTTACTATAATAAGAACTTTACTCTCAAGCACAATCATCAAGAGCTGGTACAACCTAATCCCAAAGAGGTGGTAGGATTTCACAGGAAAAACAGAAATAGCATGAATTTAGGGGAAAAAAATATAGCTTGTAACATATTTTTCCCCTTTTTATTCCTGTAATGATTCAGTTTTTCATGTAGAGCTGTAGGATCAGAACATGAGTTGTTCTGATCAGAAACAATAACAATTAGGCTTTTTTTTTCTTGCAATGCACAGTAAAAGTTCTACTGATACAAAAATGTTGCACAGTTTTCAGGTTCAGTTAAGCTCGATGTTAAAGGCTGTCTGCAAACTTGTGTCTGGCATCCATCCCCTCTGCACGCTGACGGCTGACAGTGGAGTGACAAGTCCGACCTGAGGTCAGCTGCAGGCCACTCATCTGGGTGTGTGAGAGTCTCTTCCCCTCTGAGGTCACTCTTTGTCAGCTTCTCACATGACATTCACTTTGAATAATATACTTTAAATGTCTTCCTTTGCAGAATTTTTATTAGGACAGCTATGTCCCAATAAGAGAAAGAGTTGTGGCTTTTAATGATGGGTTGCAGAATGAGTTGTGGCAAGGCATGTTACATTTTATTTGGGAGCCCCTGTGGATATACCTGAGAGAGTAATTGCAGGCAACCATTCTCTCTGAAGAGAGTCCAAATTCCGAACACAACGTACTATTCAATACTAAACCGTTCAATTTCAGCCACTTCAGCAGCTCTTGAATACATCAAAATGGGCCATTAATTCTGCAGTGCTTTAATTTAACTCTTAATGTCATAATCAGAAGATTCTAGGTGAGAAACAAGAGATGAGGTTGAGCAGGTCAGTTTACCTCCTTATGTTGAAAACATAAAACCGTACTATGCATCAAACTATGGTAGTATGCATGTGTCAAATTAAATTACAGGCCCAAATACACTGCAAAAAATCTAGATATTTATTACACATATTAAACCTACTAAAGCAAGATTTAAAATGAAATTGTCCCCCGAGTGGACATTATGACGTGAATAGAACAAAAATGCACATGCTTTGGCATTACAATATTGGAGCTGACATTAAATTTAATTTAGTTTTATTTTGAAAAATATCCAAATGGTTAGTTAAGTCACTGGTTCCACAAAGTTCATTCACAGAGAGAGAGAGACATTGGCTTTAAAGGATGCCATGTGTTCCTCTGCCATCGGTCCCACAGAAGAAACCAAGGGCAGACTGAACTGGCCGCTCCAATCACAGAGCAGAACGGGGCTGATTATAGGGCAATAATTGAAACGATGGAGATGACATCAGCAGCCAGAGACCAGCTAACTGTTTTTGGCCTTGCAGAGATGGCAGTGAGAAAGACCTTGGCTGAGGCACAATGACAGGCTGTGAACTGAGCGTGCTACCCGGATAAATTGGGCTCAAAGATGTTTTGATGATAGCAGATGTAATTTGACAGAGGGCACAGGGCAACGGGATCGGAGAACATTAAATGAAAGGATAAAAATTTGAAATTATGCACTAGATATTTAACAAGTTTTATAGAGGCCTTTTTCATGGACTGTAAGAAAACTCAAATGTGATACAACCATATCAGAGAGCTCTGTTTACTTCACAGTTGTGGCCAGAGCACTATTGTAGTATATTTCTGTACATTTGAACTGAAAATTATATAGACTTCCTTTCCCTGGCATGAACTGTTCACCTCAGCTCTGTTTATAGCTTGTCAGGCTGAAATACATCATCCTCTCCTCCTCTCCTTTGTCCAGGCTTTCTTTCACAACCATCTCCATCCCCCTACGCCTCCACAACTCTGTCCTCCTCTTTTTTGTTTTCTCGCCAAAACCACAACTCTGTACTAGAGCTGCAGACAAAGACACAAACATAAATTGGCAACCTCTGGGTCAAAGCCCGCATGATAGAGACAGTCTCAGTGGCTGGAAGGAGGAATTCAAGAAAATGGACAAATACAGTTTTATTGCTACCTACCTAAAAGAGTTAATTACATATGGTCACTGATGTGGAATCTTTTCTGTAGGCTGTCTGTGAACAAACTCTGTGGTTCTTTTCAAGCTGCCTATTTAACCTTTGCTGTGCATTGACGTGCTGTGAGCTTAGTGCTGAGGACATTCACAGGCACAGGGACACGGACTTTCCAGTTAAAGGCAACAAAAGGCGCCTTGATCATTTTCACATCGATTCCCTCAAATGTTTAGTGTCAAGTGTGGTGAAGAGCACCACTCTTCTTGACACCATGCAAAGCTCTCTTATGCTCCTTCCTCACTTCCATATTACCTGAACCGGTGCCAAACTAAAAATACTGCGTGTGTTTGTAGTTCCACCTTAGAGGGTGTCAAAACAGAGAGTGGCACACAGGATCTGTGTTTGCTCTAAAAGCACAAGAAAGCTATGCTGTGTGGGACAGGAACAGTGTAGAAATAGACTAAAGAGAACATCACCGCAAACAGCACACACACCTGGACATGAAAGTAGAAATAAGAGTGCCACCATGGTCAACACGAGTATGTAAATGACAAAGCTGGCCACAAACAGGCAACCGCCAAAAAAAACTCAGTTCTCAAGGGGGTGATCTAGAACTAAGTTTTGTCAAAACTCAGAACTTTTGCCAAAATATTTCATCTACAACATCCCTTTAAAATATCCGACCTTGCAGTTTCAGCATGCGGTTGTTGTGTTGAGCGCTGAAAGATTGTTGGCTGGGTATTAGCAAAAAATGTAACAGGTCACTTGACACACAATGTCTGCATTAAAATTTCAAGTATATGCCCGCCATCCACCCCAACCACCTCCTTTCTACTTCCTGGTAATTATTGTGATGTTTCATTCATTCACAAAATACATTGCCTGAGAACATAATGATTATGATTTTATCAATGCAGACATATAATAACCTATGAATTTCAAAATTGCATCTATTAACTGCTGCTCTATCAATGCATGTACTTTGGCTATTGCTAGCTGTTAGCATGAGGCTCAGTCCACCCAGGGTCAAATACTGATACTGTGTCAAAACCAAAACCTGTGGTATATGTGTGCAAGGTTCTCTTTCACATCAATATGTCGTAAAAAGGCTTTGACCTTCTCTGATTCGTTAAAAGGAAGCATCTTGGTCAAAAAACCCTTAAAAGGGAATATTGCCACCAACCCTGTCTTTTAAAAATGACATTCCTATGCAGCTAAATTGCAAATGCGATTTAGCAAATGTAATTATGAATAAAGGACTGATATAATGGAAAGGGAGGTTTGAGGAACTGGCTGGGGTGAAGGTGGAAGACTAACAAACCACAGACCTGAGCTCAAGTCCACAGTCTCATGTCAGACTGGATTTAGGCAAGAAAAGCACTTCCACTAAAGAAACATCCTGGTTTTGTTTAATAAAAACATTGTGTGTGTGAAGTGACAAGTAGAAGTAATTTGTTCTTGAGCGTTTTTTCTGGAAAATTGGATATTTAGGTAGAAATGAAAATGATAGACGCTGGAGATGTGATATTTTGGGTATAAAATCTGCTGTTGGGTCACAATAATTGATTTGTGATTGCAGTGTATTTGTGTAGGTATGTCATTCTTAGGAGACTGCAGTGTTTCCAGTACTGGAAGTCTGTGTCGCAGGACATTTAAGCAGCAGCTTGACACATGTGTTGTGGAGCGTATGTAAGAAGAAATTACATCCTGTAGCTTGAACTGTATGTATTTCATAGATTTTATGTCCCTCATGTTATTTCACACTGTAGAAAATAATAGAAGCAATGCCAAACCATCAAATGAGAACATGTGTTCAACTTTTGACTAGTACTGTATTACTCTGGGACTGATATGATTGGCAGTTGGACTAAATGAACTGCCAATGTACACAGCACAAAAGCCCGTCACATTTTTGACTGTAGTTGATCAGAGAAAATCCTAAACACCCACGTGAACTAAACTACATAACCCCAAACGCACAGGGTTCATATGGGCAGAACCAAAAGGGAAGTATAAGTTTATACAGTGAAGTAAATAGATCACATTATGTATTTAAAAACAGTAAATCAAAGTAATATAAGGTTGGCAATTCTTGAGATGACTGAGTGATCCACTATCCATGAGCAGGAAGAAAATATTTAGTTTTATTTCAGCAAATCTACATCAACATTACAAAGATTCACAAACACTTAAACCTTTTTAGAACCTAAAGTGTAATGATGATGCAACCCAAACTGATTTCATTTTCCAGTGGAATTAAACTGTTTTAAGCAATCACAGTGGACTTGAACTACTACTTCATCCGCAGCTGCATTTGCAGAAGGCAGGAATCCCCCTAGAAGTGCAAGCCAGGGGAAAGGAGAGTGAGCTATGTCACTGTGCTAATCCCTACTTGTGCTCGTTTCTCAAGACTAATCTTGACCAGAGGGAAATGGAAACTTATCCACTTAGCCGGCTGTGAAGTACCTTGTCTCATCTCAACTTGTCATCACTTTCTCCTGTTCTTTTCTGAAATGTGCATAAAAAAACAAATAGAAGTGTTAGATATTTACTCCTTCTGGTGAGTTTGGTCTTGTGTGAAGGTCCAGGTTGAATTATGTATTTAAGACCTGGGTTAGGCCTACACACACAGACATTACATCACATAGTTGCTGTCACTGTTTTCCTCTATTTCCCATTTATGATGTTTTGGAGAGCTGAACACTATAAGAGCTGTGATGTGCATATGTATCCAGTAGGAATTTTTCATAGTAATATTCCAGCAAGAATTTAATGGAAAGTGTTTCTTAGTGCCTTTAGAGTGATGCTTTGTCCCTGATGTGATAGAATAACACATGCGGCAGCTACCATTTTTAAGCCAGATGCACTTAATAACAGAAAATCCACCTTTTATAGTAAATGGAATAAAACAGCTGATGCTGATTAGAGCATAACGTCATAATATTACTTTAGTGTTAGGCCTGGTCTACTGCTGATCTACTGACAAACAGATGTTAGAAACAAGAACAAACAAAGCCTAAATAAAAGTCATGCACAAGTTAACAAAACATAACATTGCATTGTGTATAAAATCTAAATTTTATAGCAAGCATAACTGTATAAAATGATTTTTGAGATTCAGGTTGTGTGTTAGATGCTAGTGTACCTATATACCTCCAGGTGTCCAAATATTTCCCTTAAATACCCCTTTTTTGACCAGACTGGGTGCTACTTCTGGGCTGGTGCTAGTGCTGGTTCAGAACTGGCTCAACTTAACCTTATATGAACTCCTTTTCCACAGGCTTAGAGTCAGGTCATTACATCACTATATGGAATTATGCACTTTTATTTTTGTCTTTTTAGCTATGGTGGCTCATTGTTCAATAAATAAACACAATTTTTTGTGTTTGTTTTACATTTTTAAAAAGTCTAAACCGCTCAAGCATAGCAAACTGTGCTACTAACCAGAAATAAACATAAAAACAATAAATCATGTCTCAGATGAAAAACCCACTACACACTTAATGCTTACAACAGCAATTTCATGTTCTGGCTGTAGCTTAAATCACTGTTATGTTATGTCAATCATCTATTTAATTTTAAAATGTTGTTGATCGCCACACAAACTAGTTTAATCATAGCCGTGTGCTGGCAGCTCATAACACTGCTAGCAGTCACAACTACTGGGACAGCCAGTGAAAGCAAAAAACTCTTTCATGAATGTATCATGCTGTTCTGTACTCTGACTCAAAACCAAAGACTGAATTCCCCTTTTCATTTGCATGTAAGTATCCAAATTGAAGCTGACACTTCATATTTGGTCCGTATTAATCCAGGAAACCAGGACCAGAAATTTTCCACCATAATATATCCCATGTCACTGTTGTGTGGTGCCAGAGCAGTAAATAAAAGTACTCAGACTGCTAGCATGTCTTTTGTGGGCATTCGTGTGCTGGCGTATGAACTGTGTGATTTCATGCTTGTGTGCAAAATGAAATACAAAGTATCATAGCTTTACTGATGGTATAAATCAAATAGGGTTATCATCCATACTTCTGTCAAGTTGTCAAGCTGTCCTTCCTTATTTATACTTCCTTGAGCCACTGTGGCTCAAAAATAGACGCATACTATTTATCATGCCTGTCAGATCATGTTCACCATCCTTTTGTGAACACATGAGCATCATGTTTTGGCTCATTCTCATGTCTTATCAAGGAAAATAGAAGTAAAGCCCATCAGCTCACCCGCCTCATGTGCAAGAAAAACATCCACAGGGTTTATCCCTGCAGAGTAACCTGAGTGAAACTGCGATGTGTGACTTTTATAAGTGTGCTGTAGCAGAGTCTAAATGTGTTCTCTGGTTAAGAGTCAAGGGAGAAAAAGCACATGTATCATATGAGCCTGTGGCTTAAATGTCTCTTTTAATGTGGTCACAAACTAAGGACAGTTATATTGGGCGGTTCTGGTGATTTGGCACAAAGATCCCTAAGTCGTATGGTAATAAACCTCCAGTGAGTCACATTAAAAACATAAAAAAATGTTATCAAGTAAAAAAAACAGTAGAAAACATTTTTTTATGTTTGTACATTTTTTTGTGATTGGAGGGAGATGCAGGGCTTCTGATTGTTAATGTAGGCAACGTCTTGATCAAAATGTAGGTTTACTCGATATAATGATTTCATGATATAACATTGAGAACAAGGGGAAAACAAAGACCAGTGGTATTCGGCATTACTATATGAGCTTTTAAGCTGGACCATTAACTATGTTTAAAGAATATCACTTATATTTAACAAATCTGGTTGTAAGATTTCCCTCAGTAGCAATATAGTGTCTTTCAGCTTGTTGCTTTGTTTACTGTTTTAGTTCAGCAGCAAAAAAGACTATCAAATACTTAGAATTCATCATGGATCATTTAGTAGCCAGATATTTCCTGGAGTTGGTGGAGACCAACACAGAGTTAAAAGGAAATTTAATTAAAACTGAAAATGAATACTGATGTCTCTGTGTGAGTGTTTAATAAAGTTTAATAACATGTTTGGCAACTTTATAGGTTGACAATATATCAGATATTTATTCGCACCTTCTTCTGCTGGCCCCAAGTGCCCAAAACTTTAATTACTACTCCATTGAGGAATAAATACAAAGCAAAAACACTGTATTTGAACATTGCAGAAAAAAACAAAAGGACACAAAACAAAGGAACTAGCTATAAAGGCAATCCTCTTGCACTTTACCACACCTGCAAAACTAGGGTGGTGATTCCTTTTAATCAATTAATCAAACATTATTTGTATCTATATTTAACCTTATATCATTATTATTACAGGGTCAACTTAACCTCAAGCTGCTCATAGCCGATGATGACTTATGAGGGTTTACCTGATAATCAAGACTGAAGTAGTCAGCCTGCTTGGTACTTATCTATCGAAAATGGATGAAAACTGGCTCAACATACTATATCACCCTGTGTATAAATTTGATCCAACAGATCACCTTTAAAAGAGCAGACAACTCATACATGTTTAGTGTGTGTAGATGAGAAGGTGTATACAGCCTATCAGCAGCAGTAACACACAGACCACTGATGTCATCCAAAGAGTAGGTGCAACCATCAGTTTCTATAGTATGTTATCAAAGCAAAAGCAATGCCAGTTATACAGTGTAATCTCAATAAAGTCTCCTCACATTGCTATTGTATTGCTATTGGCTGAAAAAAGCCAATTGGAAAACCTCAAGGCAAGATCTTTTTCCAGACGTTATCTGACTAGACAGGACAATCCACAGACTCTGTGACAGTTTTTATTTTAACCTCACTTTTCCTATATGTATTTGTTATTTTAGTAAATATAAATTTACCCATCTTTTGGGGGAAAAAAATTTAGTGAAACATGTTCAGAGTGAGGTCTGTGGATTATTCTGAGTAACCACATCATCTTTTCTGGAAACCGTTTCCAATGTTTCCAAAGCTTTGAGCACCACAAATGATATTCCATTCACCTCCATTATTAGGATGGTGCCAGAACTCTCAGTGGGCGATGTCTGAAAACCTGGCGAAACAATCTGTACATACCACTATAGTACGAGTAAGTAGGGAAAAATATGTGTTTTTGTGATTTAGATGATCTGACCATTCAAAGTCTGTCAGTCATTTCACCTTGAAATAGTTAGCAGACTGGCAGAATATGCACGGTGCATATTTCTGCAACGTGACCAGCACTGTTATCTGCCAGAGACGGTTATAAATCATGTCACCAGATCAGATCTACAGCTGCAAGAGAAGGAGACAGTTTTAAGAGCCTCTACAGATCTGTGGCTCTACATGAGTCATTTTCCTCTTCATGGACACAGAGAGTGCCAGTGCCACTGTTGCCACTGTTTCCACCACCACACAATGTGCCCTTTGGGTGAGGCCACATCTGTCTGACAGTATTTTCCCACCTGCAATACTGCTGAGTGGATTTTTAGATTTGGAACTGACAAGAGGGTCCACAGATGTGTACGTGATGTGTGCAGCAGAAATAACACACCAATGGAAATAAAACAAAAAGGTGCTAAGTGGTGAGAAGTGGCGGACCATATTTAACCTTAGGAAATCTTGTCTGCTCCGCTCTTATGTCAGCATTATGAGTGCGTTCCTGACTGCCTCAGCGAATGCTTCCAATTTTGGCTTACGTCAAAAAAATCCAAGGAATGTTAATGAAAGGACCGCTGAATAAAGATGAATGGAAAAGATGGAAACTGTGAGATGTTAAAGTCAGGTCAAGTGGATATTTAAGAAGTCACACACCAAAAAACCTTCACCTTTGCCTGTTGCTTTACAGTAAGGGTCCCTCTCTTAAATTCTTAAATACTAAATAGTGTTTGATGTTCCTTCGCCTTTATACAGCCATAAATGCTGTCAATGTCTGACATGCTGTGCTTTTACATTATAAAGCCATGTCAGTACCATTATTACAATAAAAAAGCCCCGTCTGAGCTTTTATTTATGTTGTACGGTGTGTCAGGAGGGCTGCTTGTGTGTCATTAATAACAGGATGGTGTGTGCCAGTGACAGCCAAGGGGGGATTGGAGGGCATCCAGAGATAATTCATGTTACAAGACATACAGTATGAGATCCAGGTGAGATTGAGATGAGATGAGAGGATGATGTGAAACAACACACAAAATAGCAGGTAAAGTGGATTGGTCTGAGTTTGCAGAAGTTCTAACACCTTTTAGAATTAAACTCCAAGAGTCTAAGAATGTCCCCACCCCCCAAAGGGACACTAGGTTAATGACTTTAAATCGGATTAGACTGTATACACAAACATATGGTTAGGCATGCAGAAGCTGTGAGCATTAAAGGGCTAATCTGTTCTGTACCGTGCCCTACTACTAATACGCTGCTTATACACATAAGAGCATTTAAGAGAGAACTAGACAGTTGATCAGTGGCTAATTGCAACTGCTAATTTGCTACTTTACCAACTTTACTCCAACACTGTTGCTGAATGCTAAATAAAATGGTTGGCAGTAAATACATGTAGTAAAAAGCTGTAAGTTGAGCTGCTTTAGTTTTTCACCATAAGAACTATTAAATTTGTTGTATTGGTTTTCTCCTAGAAGAGTCTTTTCACCGTTTCACTTCCACTCACAGTAGCTTCTGTGTTTTCCATTTTCCAAAAGAGCATTTATCATAGTGCGTATGAGGCCAAACCAATTACTACATTAGCGTGTGCTTTTTTCACACTACTGAGAAAATAACCACTGTTATATTTGAATTAGGTCTGGATTGAATGTCTGGATCAGCTTTGAAAATCTGAATGGAAAATAGGACCTCTCCTGTGTATCAGGTGCTACAGCTTTAGCTTTCACTTTGATAATACTCTGGACATTATCTTAACCAACTTCATGACCTGGTGACCTGGAATATTTTTTAAAATGTCATTTGCTGAGCATTTTGGCAGTTTTTCCATCACTCCGTGGCCCTGCTCATTTGGATTTAGGTCAGGTAATTGTGGAAGCCTTTCTTGGTCTTATAGCCAAGCCAAGGTGTGTTTTTTCAAATTATGTTTTTTTGAACACCACTGTTCTTGAATGAAGAACAGTGGAAATAACAGCAAGCACCTCCACCAGAAGAAAAATCACAGAACGTGCTGATATATTTGGTTGCCGCTACCAGACGCTGGTCCTGCATCACACTGTGATCACATGTTGTTTCAGTCTTGCAATTAAATATCAATATATGTTAAAGAATTGAAATGCCACATTCAGTTTCATGTTATTATCATATTTCAACACATAGGAAGCAAAAAAGTGTCAGGTTGACAGGTGTGTGTTAGCCCAGGGACCTATTTTCTTATGATTTTCTCACAATCTTTCCATGACAAAACCAGAGTGTACCCTTCTGTGCGTGCTGCCTCCTGCTGACGTTTAGAAACCCCTTTTGTGAAAAAGCTGTTTGGTGGTTGCTGTACCTTATAATATACAATGTTTAAGGGTAGCTGCTATATGCACGCACCAGCGGTCTGGCCAGACTCACGCCAAACTCGTTCATTTTTCTACTCGTCCCTGAATTCCCAGGCCTGTGACACTGTAAATAGTAATCCGTGAGGCTTCCTTCAGCTTGAAGATTGTGATTCCTGGAGCTTTCCTCTCTGTTTCCGAGCATTTCTCCTTTTGATGGTCGCACTGGCGTTTATGAGCATGGAAAGTTCCTACCTAATTAGGGGTGCGTTGGGAATAAGCCTTTGGGAAAGTGCAGGCTTGTCCACATTTCAAGAGCGGCCAGTGTACCGCAGTAGGAGAGAAAACTTTGACATATTCTTGCAACTCGTTGATCCATATCATGGCTGTGTAAATGTGGCTAGTGGATGGTTCTGTCTTGTTTTCACAAGGAGCCTGGACAGTGTGCCAGTTCAATACGAGGGGAATTCAGAAGATGACATCAGATGGGAGTGTGCCAGCCAGACATCACTGCCACTGTGAATCTCCTTTGTCCCCTCCAAAAAGGCCAGAGGCTTTTAATAACGTCTGTGTTGTACCAACAAACACTTCGTCAGTTGTGACTGGCTCCAAAAGTCATTGATAAAGTGAAAATGCCTCCAGCTGAGATTTTAATAGCGATCGTCAGTATACACAGACCTGAACGCCCTGAATGGAAATGATTAACTTGGCTGGCCCCCAGGTGATGCTTGCCCATGCATCTAGACTCATTAGTTTGCACAGTCTTCCTATCAGACTCGCTGTCATCTTGCAGGAACAGCTTGGGATGCAGAACAAGCTGTTGCTGGGAAACACAGACCTTGTCTGAGACCTACACTATGAATTAAGTAATCAGCAGAGAGCAGAAAAACACCTTGGTTGTGTTGATCAAGTGTCCACACCTTCAAACAGTAAGTGTCCTATATGAACTACTTTACTTTGAGTGATATAGTTATCCATGAAAATTTACCTGATATACCACCTACAGAAATATGTGATGTGATGCTTTTTGGTATGTTTTTCTATGTATTTTCTAGTTCTTTATTTTGGAACAGGTCTGCCAGATCTTCTGAATATCCCATAAATATAGTGTCTTTCCGCTTCTATTGCATTTACTGTTTTCATTGAAGTACTTTTCATTTTATTATTTTATTTTAAATATCTATAAAACGGAAGGATTAAAGTCGCTTTGGCCAGTTAGCAATCATGCCTTGGGGACTCAGGAAAGAGAGTTCAGAGAAGAAGAAATCTCAGAGATGTGCCTCAAGTCTCACAAAATTTTATTTTGAGCCATCTATGATAAAAGGTTGTCAAATGTTCCAATGACACAAATGTACCTCTTTGCCATCCAAGAAAAAAATATAGACGTGGAAAATTTTGTTGGTCCCCTTTCACAAAACAGAACTGTACCAGTTTTCATTAAAATAACATGAAATCATATATCAAATGCAAATACCCTGGGTA
>OMLM01004438.1:152343-177096 GCA_900302695.1 Helostoma temminkii | reverse complement strand
AGGAATAACATGATGTTATTTATTCTGTTCTTTAAATGCTTTATTGACATTTTTTATTTAGTATAATCATTATTTGTTAATGACGTTTCAAATTATAATCCCGAATTAGAAATAATCAACTGCAAAGTCTTAGATAGTTAAGTTTATTTTGTCTATAAGAAAACAGGCTAATGCAGTGAGAATAATTTAAATTTTTTGGTAACACTTTAAACAAACATGCAAGTAGTATGCAAGTAACGAATCAGAATTAACCAAATAATTAATGAAAGGTTGATGATGTGTAGTGAGTCATCATCTGCTGTATAGTGTTAAAAGGTTATTGGAGAATTACTCATAAAGTAATCACTAATATAGTATCTGTTTGTACTCTAGTAACAAATCATTATCTGCTATATAAAACTCAATTCAGACTTATTGTAGAAGTACTCACTAATAATTTATTGTCAGGTCTTACATGAATCGTTCCTCAGTAACTACTTGCATGTTACATGTTACAGTATTATAAAGTTGTTTTTCTCATTCGATTGCAGCTAAATGCTTGTATGATGTAGTAGCACTGTCACGTTTCTTCAAAAATCCTTTAGTCATATGTGAATCTAAAAGATAGGCGTTTTTACATCAATGTTGTTTTTTATGGATAAAACGAATCTAATATAACCTTTCGTGAAAAACTAAACACTAGAATACACTTAAATTCACTCTAAAGCATGAAAAACAGAAGTTTACGTCCCAGGTGGTAGAAGTATATGCTTATAATTTAGGTATATTAATTTAAACACTGGTACTACTCCAATAGCACATGGTGGGTAAATGTGTGTCTACATGTGTATGCATGTTGAGGTGAGTGTCGTATCACGTGTGAAACCACAGGTGCTGAATGATTAATGGATCAGAAAGGTAAAGTGATTTTAGAGATGGTTCTGAGCAAGAGGGATGTTTTTCCCTCGCTCATGTCCCTGGGGTTCACTACTGCAACTGAAGGAATTTAACACACATATTAAGTTCCTGTTTCTCTGTAAAAACTTTAATTATTTATCATGCAAAATGATCAGAGGTGTTGCAATGGAGGTACTGTAAATCAAATTTATACTAGTATGTACTGTTTCCAGAAAATAAACCCGCCCTCTTTCTCTTAGGTTTGACACTGATGAAAGCTTTCACCTTCTCCCAAGCACTCACCTTTTATGGGTGACCTAAGTAATTGCCAGCTATAAATAAAAGCATTACAACCTTAAATAGCACTAAAAACTCAATTCAGAACAGTGTGACAGAGTTCAGCTTGCAGTCCTAGTGCAGGTGGTGACAGATTGACACATACTGTACCTTTGCCTCTGGGCTTAATGGGGCTGTTTGAGAAACAGTTCAGAGCTACAAACTAGTACAAACTTGACCAGACTGCTACTGAGACGCTCTTATACAGATTGCTGACACTTCTGGTACATGATGAACTTCAGCCTATACGGCAAAGTGTGCTGTAGAGATTGCTCAGGAGTTTCACCAAATCCATTCATGTAGCAGAGACGGTACACTTAGAGCTTATTAGGAGGAGTCAGGTTGCCACACCATTGCTCCCTAAACTACTATTCTAAAAAATAATCTGGTTAACTCTTGTCATATAATCCCTGTTTTTAAGGGACAACAAGTACTGAAAAGAAAAACTCCTGGTCCTGATGATATAAGCAGCCTAATTCTGAGGAAGCTGAGCAGCTTGATTATCTTTCTTAATCTGTCCCCCAGCCAGCAGAGGGTCCCAAAACTATAGAAACAACCTACTGTTGTCCTTGTTGCTAAATACTTCCACTCCAAGACATTAAATGACTATAGGACTGTAGCATTAATCTCTCTGGTTATAAAAAAAAATTAAGAAATGAATTAGAAAGGACATATTAATCAACACATCTCTTTTTGGACCTCATGCTATTTGTCCTATAGAGCCCCAAGGGGAGTGCAAGATGCTACTATATCTCTCCTTAACTTCCATAAGCACCTGAAAGTGAGTGGAAATCATGCTACACTGTTGTTTGTGGATTTCTCATGATCATTTAAAACCATCCAGCCCCATATGATGTGAAGAAACTTAAAACAGTTTGATTTGGACAGTAATGTTGTTGGCTGGATTTTAATCTGCCGAACTCGGACTGAGAGTGAACGAACACTCCTCAGACCTGACCGCAGTATCCACTGGTTCCAGCAGGCTGTGTTCTCTCTAATCTTTTGGATCTCTTATACACAGTTGACTGCATCAGCAAGGACAATGAAGTCCTCTGTAAATCTAGGTGTCATAATTGGCCACAAACTGTCATTTGTGCGAAATATAAATATGGTGTGCAAGAAAAGTCAACGTCTTTTGGGTCTACAAAGCTTTAGTTTGACGATGGCATAGATATACGCTGCTTCCTTATACTTTAATTTGTTTGTTGGTTTGGGTCTCTCAGTGTTAAACAAAAAAGTTCATTAAATGAGATGGTTACAGTTAGTAGTAAAATTAAAACTCCACTATAGGTCCCCTAGTATGCAAAATCCACTATTTAGTTGTTTTTATACAAGTGTGTTAGAAGTGGACACCCAGCTTTTTCTACATTTTCCTATTTGGTAGAAGGGTCCAGTCCAGATTTTCTTCCTTGCTGATGTAATCTGTGAGGATTCATTAAAATTTCAGCCAGGGCAGAATCAAGGACACGATTTATCAACATGAAAATTTAGAGACACATTCCCTGTCTGCTAAAAATTACATTCCTATACAACTAAAATGCAATCATGATTACGTTTTTGTAGCAAATGTAATCATTATGTTGTCAGGCAACATACTGTATATATGGATTATATGGATGAATGAAATGTCACACTAATTAACAGGAATTGAGTTGCAAGGAGGTAACTGGGGTCAGGTTTAGGCATAAAAAATACTTTGGTAAGGTGAAGTTACTGGACTCAAATAATTCTCCCCGCCCCAGCCTATGGCTTTCCAGCCTACGGGTTTGGTGTAGAGAACCAATGGCAGGCCACATGCACGGGCTGAAAATATGTGTCAAGCCCCTCAGGTTTTTGGTGGAGTTTATGCAGCAGGTTCATCATGCACACTTTGGCAGGGTCAGATTAGTTCCAGGTTAAGTTACATAGAGGTCCCATATTTTTATGCAGACTTTTTGTGTGCAAAGTGATTTGTTAAATTTTTTGCTAATAATCTTTCCCTGAACACATCTATAAAACACATTAATAAAGTTGGGGTCACATATCAGCATGTTGAACTGCGTCAGAGAATTATGCATGTTGTAGATTACATAATTTGGTGGACAAAAATCCATTGCCTGTGAACATTTAATTATTATGGTAAGTATCAATGTATTTGCGACTCATATATGTTAATTGTAAACATACAGTCATTATGTTGACAGAAAACATAATCCAGTTGCAATTATGTTCTTATAAAACTGTTGCGAATCATGGCAGTTTAGCTGTATAGAAACACGATCTTTAGTAAACAGGATTCCCAAAAGAGCTATAATATGAGAACTTCATGCAGCCTGTTTGACTGCCTTAAGATAAATACAGGCCATCCTGTCTCACAGCTCCCATCTTCTGTTTCATTTGTCTCTAGTGTTATTGTACTGCTACACAAACAACTGTACCTTGGGGACAATGAAGTTGTTATTGATTGGTTGGTTGCTTTCTTTGCACTTGATGCTGCCATATTGTGTGTCCTGCACTTTTGAGCCCGAAAGTTAAATGTCCTGGCAATATGGCATTTTTTACCTTATCAGTAATCAAAACGCTTCCCAATGTTGCTTCTCATGCACGCATTCCTAAACAAACCCCAATGAAATTAGAGGTGGTTGACCCATCGGGAGCCACATTTTAGTGTCTTGCTTAAGGACATTTGCTGGGAGGTTGTTGGCGGATGCTTTACCTCCTGATGCATAACTGATATGTTAACATACACACACAGTGTATATAGTGCTCATAACAACGATACATTTTAGTATTAGCTGTTATCAGTCAGCATTAATGTTACAGCAGTAGAACCGCTAAATGGACAGAACTGAACATAGGTGAAAATGTTTTTTCCTGTTTCGAAAGCCATGTACACAGCCATGCTTTAACACAGTGCTTCTCAATCCAGGTCCTCAAAGCATACTGCTTTGCTTGTTTTCCAACTATCCCAGCACTTACAGCTTCTGATTGGCTGAACAAACACAATCCAGGTAATCAGCAGTGTGTAGGACAGGGATAGTCGGAAATCAAGCAGCACAGTGTGCTTTGAGGAGCAGGGTTGAGAACCACTGCTTAAACATTTAACAACACAGGTTTTAACTCCAACCTTAATCTGTTCTTTTTATGTGATTTATGATTCTAAATATTGTATTTCACCAGTAGCTTGGTCTTGGGTATTCCTTAGGACAACAATAAGGTAGCTAAAGTATAAGAACAGGGAGAAAGAATCACAAAGAGACTCAGAAGAAAAACAAAGATTGTCATCAGGGCCTCATCAGTCTCTACTGTAATGCCTGACATGTGTGAGCTATTAGACTCTGGTTTCCTCGACAGGAAAAGTGTTGCTCAAGTGGCAGGGGAAAAATGGAGCAAAGGCAGCTGAATGCTCACCACCAACAATGCCAGAATTAGCCTGGTGGACTGCACATATGCCCTAGGTATCCTCCATGGTAGACTAGAGGAGGAAGCTCATTCTCCCCTGAGGACACAATCAGTGCTTCAGCCCTGAAGATCCTGTAAAATACAGACACCCACCAAAGGAATGTTTTCTAATAGCCCAAAGCAAACACTTAATGCAGCCCGTTCTGCAGATGAGTATGTTTGAAACTACACACAGATCATGACTCAGGCCTGCTGGGATGAAAGGGTAATCATGGGGCATTTGAAGTGACACTTATTTTATGAATTGGGTTACACACAGCTGTAACTCAACTGTTTGAGGAAGTATTTCTAATGAGGGGCCAATTAAGTACAACGCTAAATAGAGATATTAAAATATGAGATTGTGAGATATCCTGATTTCTAATTATTAATTTCTATTATCTATTATGGATCAAGCATCAAAAACACTGGATCCAAATTTTGTGCCATGGTTGACATGTTGACCTGATTTGACACATCCAGTCACATTAAATGAATGATAAAAATGAACTGATTTAATGTTATTGGCCTTGGATTTGTTTTGTAGAAAGAAGGTTTTATATCATCATCTACATTTGATTAGTTATTGTGTAGCGTTTTTAGTCATCCAGGTCAAGCAGCAGTAGCAACTGGACTTGTTTGTTTGGTTATTACATTTTTTTCTGTTGTTGTTGTTGTTGTTTGGCTTATTTTTGTTCTTGAATACATTTCACCTTCCATTCAGAAAACTTCACCTGTTTCTGATGGAAGGTGAAACATCAGCCAATTAGCCTAGAGGTCAACCACCTCTACTTTCACTGGGGTATGTGCGTGAATGAGTGAATGAGAAGCAAAGTTTTTGTTACTGATAAGGTAGAAAAATACCATATAAGCCCAAAACATTCACTCTTTAGGACACAAAAGTATAGGACACACTAACACAATATGACAGCATCAAGTGCAAAGAAAGTAATCAACAAATCAATAACAACTTTATTGTCCCCAAGGTGCAGTGGTTTGTGTAGGAGTAGAGTAACACAAGAGACAGACGAAACAAGACCACAATAAACATAAATTGCATGGAGGAAAGTCTTTTTCCTCTAAATTCAACATACTGATAGCAGAGGGTAGAAAAGAGGGTTTGTGTCTATTGCTTCTGGCTCGTTGCTGCCAAAATAGAGAGGTGGAAGATGGCACATGGAACTCTGAATCCAGGTGATGGGAGCTGTGAGACAGGATGGCCTGTGTTTTGTTCTGTTGATGCTTTCTAAGGGATGCTTTCTAATTAAAATAATTAAAAAATTAAAATTAAAGTAAAAATCAAACAGAAATTTATCACGAACGCACTGATTAGAAGCTCATCTTGCTTTCTTTCTTTTTTTTCCTTTTTCTTTCTGCATGCTAAACACAACATTGTGAAAAGCTTGTGGAAAACAAGCACTCATTTCAGAGGCTAAAAAAAGTACTGGCTTGTTTTATAGCAAATGCTTCAAAAAATACTATTACACATTTTTAATAATTAAGAACCATATGACTTCATGCCTCACTGTGGTTGTAATCATTTTTGAACACTAACGGAGGCCTATTGCACCGACAAATAAGCTAAAGCAGGTTGGAGATTGATATTTAATGTGAGTGGAAACAATTCATTGTTGATTACTGAATTTGTGAGGGAATTGTTGTATATAAAACAAAATATAGAAAATGGCTACCCATAAGGAACTAAGCACATTTCACACTCAGACAGAACCACACTACCTCTACCTAAATCTATTCAACTTATGATCCTTTTACCAAAACAAAACTTTTGCAGTGATCATTGGCATCAGTTGTCTTGCTTCTAAGACAAAGAAAAGCTATGTTGTTTTAAATATATTTTTTGTTAATATTTCAAGCTATTATACAATTTGTTTGACACATATTACATATGCATTTAACTCAGATTATGTTAAATTCTAAAGTGTGTGTATTAGCATTAACCCTGACTGAAGCATACACAGTAAAACGCAGTTTTGAAGTCTGTCAATACAGCTTTTACTGCACTGTGTTGTTTTTATAATGGAGGACAGCCACCTAAAAGCCTTGCCTCAGCTCAAAACAGAAACTATTTTTCATTCTAAACACTGCCTCCCAAAATCCTGGTTGCAAGGACAGCAATGAAACAGTGGCCCCAAGCTCTTTGTTGTTTAAAAATACAGGCCCCCAGATCAGAACACTGAATATACAGAAGGATTATTAATAAAAAACAGTTATTAATCCTTTTGGCAAACTTAGTCATGAAACATAGATTAGGGTGTTAATCTCACCATTCTCACTCCAAAGGCAGATTATTAAGGTCCAGCTAAAACCACAAACGCAAAAGGCTTTTGAAACTTGTAACAAAGTGTTTATTGTTTTATTTATAGCTAGTTGCACATTTTCCTGTAAGTACAAAATGAGGGGAATTATATTTCTAATGTACACTTCAAAAGCATGTCACAGCACGCCAAACAAGCTCACTCAACAATTTAAATGAAAGGTTAGATAAATTGATTATTAAGCACTACAACCTAAGGGCAGTATGTAATTTCGCCTCTAACTTCTCCCCCTCGGGCCTCCTACAACTTGACCTACTCATGGCCTCACACTCAGAAAACACTTTGAAGACAAAAAACAGATGACATACAGCTGGGTCCAGAGCTGCGGTTTCCCCCAGAGCCTTCTAACCCTCAGTCCCTGACCCCAGTAGGGGGCTTGGAGCACCGCTGGCAGGATTGGGCATGAATGGGGGATTTAACTGCCATGGGCCTGGAAAGCAAAGAGGTGTTTCATATAAAATTGTCCCACATGGCCATTATAACATCTGCCCCCCGGTGAGTACTGGGAACTCTAGGGAGCTGACAGACTGGCAGGGAGGCTCAAAAAAGTGCATGCTGACAAAATTCTCTTCTCCGCAATAACACCTACTGTTTGCTCGACCTGGAAGCTATATCAGAGGAACAACAGGAGGGGACTGAGACTTACAGAGGGGCCTACTGTACTGCATTTAATGGTACCCAATGCTATGCAGCTCCACCACATGCTAGAAATAAATGTGGGATCACTTCCACCATGCAGAAGCTTCAATAACAAATCATTCATCGTTCCACATTTTCCACGTTTAAAGTCGCTAAGTCTCTATAATGTAATCACATTACTATCTAAAGACCTGACTATTTTCCCATATGTTATCTGGCTGTCTCCTTCTGAAGGCCTCAAAATCTTTCCTGCTCAACTCAAAACTGGACTTTAATATTTCCCATTGCTCAGTGTGATGAATTCAGTCACAATCATCACTCTTTCAGCATTTTCTGTCAACAGCTGCCTGCCCTTCCTTTTCATCAAATCCAGCCTGGAAACACCAGGCTGGATTTGCGCGCTGACGCATAAGGTGTTATTTCACATGGAGCCCGAAATGTGTTTGGGAAAGCAAGTAAGAAACGGAGGCAGCGTTACAAAGGCTTCATTGTTTAAGCAGTCTAATTGTCTCTTCAAGTATTGCCACGGTGAATCTCAGAAACTGATGGCTCACCTGTTCTTTCCATTTGAGCTTTCCTCTTGGATTCTCTCCGGTAGACCGCATCCACAGCAGATCCATTCTGAACTGGGAGGAGGACATGGAAACACAAGTCCAGGAGGGTTACTCAGTTTTCAACTTTCAGCTTTCACGGCATTTAGATCTTGTCTTCAATATTAATCCTAATTTTTGTAGCCATAGTTAGAAATAGTTCATGTGTATGAAAAGCTGATCCGGTAATGTCCCACATAGATTCTAGTACAGTACATTGTTGCTGTATATAGAGGTTAAAGTGGTATAGAGGTTATACAGGTACATAATCCTAAAGTCCTGTTTGCAGCCATTAACTTTGTGATTAGTTAATGGGTTGCCTTCATATTTTGCACAAACATTGCACAAACTTGTACTAACTCTTATCCATAGACATTTCACCTGAAGCAATCATGGAGTCAAAAATTGAGGTTGATTTGGGAACAAATACCTACATTATCACCCGTCTCAGCTGTATTTAGTGGTAGGTAGAGAACGTCCAACTAACATGGAAATCATTGTATCTGATATAAATCAACATGCTACAGTGTTACTGTGCCTCTACCTCAACAAACCACCATTACATTTTATATTTGAGACTAGTTGGCCAGATACAATTAATTATGCTATTAATATCTACTCACTATCCACCCTTCAACACTGTGGATCATCCTCTCATAAAGATGATTTATGAGATTCCTTTTTCTGTTTCCAAGCTTAGTCTTAAAACACTATGTAAAGAGTCCTGAGCAGCCTGTGTTACGCAAATCATGCACTTTTCTTCCAAACTTCCACTCTTTGCACAAAATTCCTACTATTGTTTCCGCTGACAGTCTCTTCAGTACAGGGTCAGACAATAGAAGGGGGAACAGGTGCTGTCATCAGTAATGCTTTCAATGTGCATTCGGGAATGGGAAAGCAAAACCTATAGTTAAAGTGACTTTAGAACCACCTCCAAGTTGGAATTTTGATCCAGAATTTAGTTTTCTTTCCATCCATCTCTTTACAAATGTTAGCCAAAATTTCAAAGATTCCAGACTGGTTTGTCTAAGAAGGTTGTTTTGTGTTATGCTGTGAAAGGCAACCTTTTGTTAAACGGGAACAGCAATTGTGCAGATAAAGGTCAGTGTACACGTCATGTGGCAGCCGGTGAAAAGAACTCTGTGGTATCTTTTTTCGATCTGGAGGAACTGCTAAAATAACCCGATGACATCATCACAGTTATCTAAACTTTGCCTTATAATCATAATGATAATCATTTAAACAATATACAATATAAATTAGAGAGAAAAAAACTTTAAGTTTTATATAACCAGGATAATCCCACTGTGGCCAGCAAAGTCTTTTTCAAGAGCAACTCTGTGAATCATTACAGGTTTCAGACAGGACAATACAACATTAAAGAGCCCATATTATACCCTTTTGGGGGTTAAAAAACTGGTCCGACATCTTCAGAATGTGTCTATTCCAGGGGTGGGCAAACTTTTTGACTCACAGGCCACAGTGGGTTCTAAAATTTGACAGAGGGGCCGGGCCAGGATATACATATGTACATATTACATTAGAGATTTCCAAATGCATTAAATAAATTCATAATTAATTTATTACATTTCAGTTGAATAAACACAGCAGAAAAACTCACACTCAGTTTCATCAAGTGCCAAAAGATCAACAACTTGTTGATCTTTTTTTTGCCAGTGCATTGATAAACACAGCAGAAAAACTCAAGTTCAGTTTCAGTGGGAACAGCGTTGTTGATCTCCTTGTTTTGCTAGTTCATCAAAGTCTGGAGTAAGCTTTTTGGGGCAATTCTCAGTATAGATCCGAGGTGTTGGCCAGTTAACCTGGATCTGTGAGAGACTTTGTTGATGTTCATGACGCTGAATGTCTGCTCACATAAGTTGTTGCTGAGTCTGTAAATTGGCTGCCAACCTCTGAGCCATAGCCGCCCGTTCCTGCGTTGACTGCTTGCTAGCATAGTTGGCATGCTTCGTAGCAAAGTAGCCGCTGATATTGTACTCTTTGAAAACCGCGACAGTTTCTTGGCATATTAGGCACTCCTTTTTAAACACTACCCGTACCTATTTTAATATAATTTGGTTATGTATGGCGGGCCGGATTAATAAGCCCAACGGGCCGTGTGTGGCCCGTGGGCCGTAGTTTGCCCATGTCTGGTCTATTCTGTCTATTACAGGATACTATTGGAGAAATCATGAAAATAATTTGAGATTTTCCATATAAAGTAATAAAGTATTACACTATAAAACTGCTTGGTACCACAAGAAATTTATCTTGAACTTGTTTCCTTGAGGACACCAGAATTCATTTGTTTTTTATTGTATTGGTGGAAAGGTACATTATTCTCATTAAACTCTTTGAACTGTTAAGCCCTTGCATGACTCACTCCAGAGGTACGCCTATGATTTTCCCACAGAAAACATGGCACACAAGAGGAATAAATAATTTAGAAGTGTATGAGACAAATGAGACTTCAGCTCCAGCTTTGAAGGAACCTCCAAATAACATCCATAAAAAAGCAACGATAAACACAAATGAGAGCTCTGGCCTTAACTTTTACCAAGTTCAATAGTCCAGAGGACACATGGAGTACACATCTGTGCAACAAGGGTTCCTGGGCAGAATTTAGCCTTGTTACTGAACATATGTATGTGAGCATCCTCTCTAGAAAGTCAGGACTTAATTTAGCTACACTGATCTTCCATAAGATTAGAATGTTGTACTCTGTCATGTCCTATTAAAGTATTCGGCAAATCCAATGGCCAAGTAGGAGACAAGTCTGAGACATGTCCAATACAACAGAAAAACAGACTTAAGAATGACAAATGGCAAAGTATTTCCACAAAACCATCTCTTATCAGACCATTTTAATAACAGTAGATTTCACTGTAAAGGACTTCACAGCATTGAGGAAGAAATTCCACTACAGTATATACCTATCTGAAAATCCTGTTACCAAATTTAACAAAATGCCCAGGATGTGTTTGGAAAAGCAATCATGTCTTACTCCAGTGCCATGTACCAACTCAGAGGAAAGCAGCCTTACTAACTTTACTCCAGTACAAGTTGATTGTCTTGTTGATAATACTGCAGTAGCAACGACTTTATGAATTTCTTCACAAATAAAGTCATAACCATTAGAGAAAAAATTGATTGGATCATCCTTGCCACTGGAATGTATGGAAGCTCTAGATTTGACTTCACTCCTAGACCTTTCCGTAGATCATGCTGAGTTTATTTCACTCATAGACTAAACCATTAACATGCCTCTTACCTTCAATCAGCATGTCCATGTTAGATCAGATAAACTTATCTTTACTAGCAGGCTATGTACCACAGACCTTTAAGTTGTTGTAGTTAAACCAAACCTCAAAACAAACAACGCTTGATTCAGGGGTTTTATCCAATTATAGACCAACATCCAATCTGCCCTTTATCTTAAAAAGCCTTGAAAAAGTAGCTGAGATCTCCCAGAACTGCCTTCTTTCACCTGAGGAATGTCAGTAAAATTAGAAGCATCCTGTCTCAAAGTAATGCTGAAAAACCAGTCAATGCATTATCATCCCAGTGGAGCACTTTGCTCTCAGAGTGCAGGACTAGTGTGGTAGCTAGAGTTTAAAAATCTAGAATGGGAGGCAGAGCCTTTAGCTGTCAAGCACCTCTCCTGCGGAATTCAACTCAAAACTTGGAATTCCCAGTTCAGGTTTGGAACGCAGACACACTTTCTACTTTTAAGACTAGGCTTAAACTTTGCTTTTTGATAAAGCTTATAGTTAGAGCTGGTTCAGGTGACTCTGAGCCTCTTAGTTATGCTGCTATAGATTTAGACTGCTGGGGGACGTCCCTTGACACACTGAGCTCCTCTCCTTTTTACCTCTTCTCTCCATCTAGTCATATGCCACCTTTGTGTTGTTAAAATTCTGTAAGGTCTTATATCTTAGCTAATCTGTAAAGGGTCTTGAGATGACTTATATTGTGAATTGGCGCTGTATAAATAAACTGAATTGATGTAGTATTGAGATGCAACTGTAAAAACACATTTAAAAAATGCTTAATAAAGGCACTGTAATTAACACTGAATTACAAAACTTCAAATTGCTTGAACTCCAAAGTTCAAACTTTCATCGTTGGCTTCATTTTTTTAGTATATTACTCCAATTTAAAATACTTGTTTTGGGGCATTTACATTTCAAGAATGGGACACTTGAACTACTCAGGATTTCTGCTGTCTGTATTTTTAACCTGTATTCTTCAGAGTACCAAGAAATGTGCCAGTTTCAACATGCTTTTATTCCACTAAAAATTCCAGTCAAATGGCCCATTCACAAACAAATCTGGCTTGGCCTGATGTGAGCCTTGGCACTGGAGCTTATGTGGCGGCATGCAGAGTTACCATCACTCTGGACTCAGGTGGGCTTGCACAGTGTTTTGTAATTGTATCTGCTTAGATGCTGATAATGTGTTTTGTGGCATCCTGTAAGCCACAGTGCCATAAAGGAGCTTGTTTCCCGGTAGTACTCTGACTTACAGGGACAAAGGAGAAGCCTGGGAACTGAAACACAGTAAGCAGCTACTAGTGGAAACTCTAGAGCTGTGATCTGCTCCCAAGTCACTGCTTTGTTTTTGTCATTATAGTACCCTCTAATGTAGACAAGCCTTCCCACTAAGAGCACTGTACAATCTAGCCTGTGGAGGGTAAAAGCAGGACAGAGCTTTACTCAGTGGTTTGCCTGGACATGACTGACTGACAATATGCAGCTTCATGGAGGAGCTAGCCAGACCTTAGATATGAAGTGCAGTGTTTATACTTTTGCCAAAAAGCAAATCAAACATGGTTTCATTTTGGAAGAGTTATTTTGTCTGTTGTCAGTTCAAAGGCGCTTCAAAATGAGCATGCCTTTTTCCATGTGTGTTCACTTATACAGGTCTCACTTTATCCAAAACAATTTAAGGGACTTAACCCTACACCACTGACTGTCAAAATAGAGCCACTTCAAACATGGTTGGACCTGGTCTGAACAGTTTTGACAATCCAATTACTATCTGATCTCATAATATAAAGATGAGTTAATGGCATTTCAAAACACACTAAAGTTTCTGCATTTTAAAGGCTAATTCCAATTTATTAGAGCATAGGTCTCTTTTTCTAATCATGTCTCCAAAAAATTACATTCCTATGCAACTAAACTGCAATCCTGATGAAGTTTTTAGTAAGAAATGTAATCAACAGCAAGATTATGATCGATTCCAGAGTCCTGTGACGGCAACAAAAAGCACATGGTTACCACTTTGGTAGGGCTGTGCAATGTATCATCCACTATATATTATGATAATTTTTTCCTATGATAAGGATTTTGTCATGTTGTCTATGCAACTCTGATATATCATTAATAAAGACAATATATCAGAGAGGTTGACATGTTTGCATACATGCCGTAAGGTGGGCACCTCACCTGAGCCGACAAATGTGGTGAAAAGGAATGTATGGACAAGAATTACTGTTGTGAAGGAAATATTTGTACATAATTGGTTAATTTTGTTTAGTATCTGATGATGTTTGGGCTTATTATTTTTGATTTAATGAATGTGTTCACTTGGCTATAAAGACTGTATTCTAGTATGATATGTGGCCAAAGAGATATTGTTGAGTTGTACTTCTGTCTTATTGTCAGCATTTTGTATCTATTGCACCAAATGCCTCTTTCTAAATAGCAAACTTGTCGCTTTTACGTATCAAAGTGTTTTTCTTTTTCTTTTTCTATTGTGGCTCCAGATGGACCTTTGTAAAGTCTGATACAGTAATGTCACTCGACTCGGTGTGAATCTGAGTTAAAAAACTACAAGTTAAAAAAATTATAATAATAAATCTAGGGGTGCAGCAGAAAGAAATGAATTTACCAGACCACTGTAGCCCAGCAGCAGCCCGAGGTTACACTGTATTAAAGGTAATGTAGGTGTCAGATTTTGACAAGGACAAAGAATGTGTGGAATAAATATTATGGAATTGGCTCTGCTGCATCAATTGGGATCATTTTCTATGGAATGCAATCCTGGAGTATTTTTTTAGCAATTTCTCTTCTGGGTCTCTGTTGAGGATGTCTGACAGTGAAACTCTGCAGGCTGCATCATGTAGTGTGGTAGTCATTGAACCAGGCCTGTAGTACGCATCATGAGTGATACGGACAGAAGAAGTTATTGTGCATAAAATGTATGTGATCAAATTGCTCCTTTCTAAAGAGTTTGTGTACATTACTAGTGTGTGGAATACAAAGTAAATTTAAGAACAATTCTTAGATTTGAGAATTTGCTTCCTTTATATTCAACTGTGTTTCAGTTTCACCTCCATGGTGGAAATACAAGGTACTTACGCAAATTACTTTGCTTTAATTGCTTTATTAATAACCCTATACTTAACAATGTTGAATTACACTATTTAGACTCAAGTTGTTATAAATCAGATTGATCTTTTAGGTGTAATTTTCTGTCTCCATGAATGAAGAACTCATTTATTCCCTTTCAACTAAGCAAAACAGCTGTGAACCGAATTCATAAGGATCGTGTTTTCTTTATATTTTCCTGGATGACAAGGTCTGTCCGGTGCTCTGGTTCTCATCATCCAGCTGCGGAGCACAGACGGATCCCTGCTATGACACAGAAGAGCTCATGTGTTAACTTGTGTTTAGCCCTGCAGATCTCTATCCCTCCAGGACCTCTGTCATCTGTGATACTGCTGATACTGGCAGGGGAAAAAACACTCACTCACAGTGCTGCAAAGCAGACCTTCCTCCAGTGTAAATCATTCAAACTGTTTGACTTGTCGTACAATAACATACATGCACACGTGCACATGTAGATGTGCACATAAACACGTGAAAAATGCAGAGAAAAGCTGGGTGATTGAAGATCTGGGACTGAGATTGGGGTATTTCCTGAGGCTGAAAATGAGGAGTGGCCTGCTTTGTCAGTGCTTGGCAGCTCTCTGAACATTTGTGTCACTCTGTTTGCTGAGCTCCTATCATCGCTCCTCTTTTCAGTGTCTCATGACACCTTTCCAAATGACAGAGAGGAGATCGCTGGGAAGATAAAGCTAAAAATCCTCATACATAAACACATGGGTGTGTCTGAAGCGCAGCTGAATGATCAGGGCTGAGCCAAGATTACCTGAGGCTAGTCATTTTTCAGAGGGAAACAGGCGTGGGTTCGTTGGACAGCAATATTAAATGAAAACATTATTTCTGCTTGACACTGCTATCCCTTTCATTTTCTCCTTGCTCTCTAGCCTCTTCTAATGTCTTGTAGTCTTTGTTGTATTTCTACCCATCTACTACACCCAATGAACTTGCGTTTTTTAAAGTGGCACTGCACTGCTGGCAAAATTCCTGCCAGATCCACTTTTCCACTTTTTCTCTAAGTGCATTTGTCTTGTGTTTAACTTTTCATGACCTCACCACCACCTTTTATGATCTTGTTGTGGCACATGGGTATTCTGATTTGAGTAGAATTCATTAATCTTTCACACTAAGTAGACCCTCTGTAGTATTAATTCTGAACTGGTCATAGTATGCATGACATGACATGCACTATTTATAAAGAGAGGAGAATTGTTTTATTAGGCAGACTTTCCAGGAGCATCACAACCTGCATTTGTCAGAAAGGTTTATTTGTGCTGTCTGGTTTGGACTCCTGAAGTCATGTCTGGAACCATGCTTTATTTCTGTAACATAGCTTCATTGTTATAGGTTAATAGTTTGGGTTTTTTTTTTTACAAAAAAAAGCCAAGATGACTAGAGTGTTTTGTACATTGGACCTTTTCATTCATATACCTGCTTCTACATGGAAATAATGTTATAAAGCTTCCTGATCACGTGCAGCACTAGATTTCTTCTCTCTCTCTACATCAATGCAAGCAAAGTTCCACTGTTCTACAATCTCAGTCCTGCAGCTTCACTACAGTAACGTTGCTTTTTTAGCACCAAAAATATTCGGAACTGATTTATTTTGAGCATTGCCGCAATTTTTTAAAGCCCTAACAACTCCACTGCATTAGCATTTCTCTTCTTTGTTGATTCTCAGTCTTGGCTTACTGTCCTCCCATCGCCACTCTCTCCCTGTCTCTTTTTCTTTCTCTCACTGTCTCTTTGCGGGCTCTATCTGAACCAGTGCCACGGTCCCACACAGTGAATGCTGTGAGCCACACATACTCTGTGACCCCGCCCGGCCACTGTGCTATAAAAAGCCAGTCAGTTTTCTTCCAAACCCATGGAAATCAGTAGCAGCGCCAGCCGCCACCCTTATTTAACCCTACAGTCTACTTCCTGCCAAAGACCTTCCATTGGTGCCACTGTGCGAGCAGGGTGTTGTGAAACTACATCTATTATGATTTTTATGCAGTGTTGTTTTTAGTCAAGGCTGTTCTCTAGTTAGCTGCGCAAACAGCATTTAGTCGTTTACTTTTTGCAATGTAAACAGTCAGCAGTATTTAAGTAGTGGTAATCTGTTGTTGTTTGAAGGACGTTAAACCTTTTTATATGTGGCATAAAGATAAAATAAATTGTAAATAGATGTAAATAAATTAGTTGAATCCAGTCTTGCCAATGTCTTGTTTAGTGTATCCTCCTCTTTTTCAGAAGTGGAAATAACAGTAATACCTGCATAGTTTAGAGTAGAGATGTCCCTCTATAAGAAGTAACTTTTTACTTTTTACTATGGTAAGACACACGCACATATATATATCCTTCCTCCCACAGTCCAAAGACATGCAGTCAGGTTAATTGGAGACTCTAAATTGCCTGTAGGTGTGAGTGAGAATGTGAGTGGTTGTCTTTGTCAATAAGTGGCCCTGCAATAAATTGTCGACCTGTCCAGGGTGTACCCTGCCTCTCACGCATATAAGCAGTTCAGAAAATGGATAGATGGGTTACTTTTACTTTGTTCACAATTAACGTGAATGACAAGTTGCAAATACTTTGATCCTTAACACATCAATTAAATGTCCAAAGGCAACGTATAGCCCTAACCAAAGTATTTTTTATGCCTAAACCTAACCTCACGCAGGACCCAGGTCTCTAACTCAGGTGTGCAGAATTCCATTCCTGAACGTTTTACATCTGCCATCCACCCCAACCACCCCTTTGCAGCTAAATTCCAGTTAATTAATGTGATGTTTTCATTCATTCAAAATAAGTTGCCTGACAACATTATGATTATGTTTGATTGATGATTTATGTTATGCAACTACATTTCACAGAAAAACGTAGTCAGAATTGCAGTGTAGTTGTATAGGAACGTAATTTGGGGGTTGTAGAAACACCAGACCACATTGCACAAGTTACCATCGCGTGCAGAATTTACCAAGGAGATGCTCTGTCCCCGCTGCTGTTCTGCATAGGCCTGAACCCCCTCAGTCAGGTCATCTCTAACACCGGTTACAGATACAGACAACAAAATGAAGAATCAGCCACCCCCATCTATATGGATGACATCAAGCTGTGTGCAAGGAGTGGACGAGACATTGATTCACTGATCTACACCACTAGGATCTAAAGCAGTGACACTGGAATGCATTGCAAGATCCTCGCATTGCTGCAAAGCTGGAATGAAAGATAACACGGGGGCACTATAATCATGGCAGCACAGAAACAAGCTCTGAGTACAAGATCAGTAGAGACAAGGATCTTCCACATCATGCAGGACCCAAGCTATAGCAGGCAAAGGTAAGATCCTGTAGGACTTCCAGATACAGACTGACCAACTGGTAATGGCCAATCTAAAACTTATGGAAGAAGGGCATAGTGATAGATCCCAACCTGATGTTAGCAATCCCAACCAATAGAAATATAAGAATGAAGGAACATGAGAAACTTGACAAATACCAAGGGCTGAGAAATGAGCCAGAGAAGATATGACAGGCGAAGGCAACAGTGGTAATCGGAACACTCAGGCCTGCCACCCTCTCTGTCAGCAGGCATACATCAGTGATATACACCTCGCAGACAGCTAGACACCTCTAGCACCACTTCCACCATATAATCCAGTATCTCCAGCTCAGCATATATGCACCATCACCACATAATAAGTGATGATGGAGTTGTCTGCAATCAACCTACTGCATAGAGCTTCCTCCCACCTGGAGAGGCAGGGCAGCACTGTGAGAAACATGTTATTTGACTTCAGAAGTGCCTTCAACACCATCCAGCCCCACCAACCTGCTGCAAAGCTGCAGAAAATGTAGGTTCACACTGAAACTGTGGAGTGGATCACGGACTACCTCCCTGGGTGGCCACAGTTTGTTCACTTAGATGGCTGTGTATCTGAGGTGGTGATGAGCAGCACCGACGTACTGGCACCATTCCTGTTTACACTCTACACCTCAGACTTCTGCTACAACTCAGTTACCTGCCACCTACAAAAGTTCCCTGATGACTCCTCAATTGTTGGCTGCTGCAGTAACGATGAAGATGAGGACTATATCTTCTCTTCTGTGACTCAGTGATAGTAGCATGCGTTCTTTGCAGTTGTGTGTTAGGGAGGTGACATCACGGCCGCTGAGGGCAACAGTATGAACAAGCTATAATATAAAGATGGTCAAATCTGTAGTCGGACTGGAACTAACAGTCATGGCAGAGAGGAGGATGATAGATATGATCAGTACTATCCTGGACAATCTGTCTCACCCACTTTGTGATGAACTGTGGCAGATGGAAAGCTCATTCAGCCGCAGACTGATTCCACCAAAAAGCAAGACACAGCACTTGAGGCAGTCTTTTGTGCCCACTGCCATTAGACTGTATAACATGTGTGCACCATCTCAACAATAATATGCACATTTCACTCACATCATTTCCACAAATACCCATATACGTCACACTGCAATGCACATACTTGCACATATATTTGTTAGTGTCAGTTCTGTACTATTAATATTATGATTTTAGTATTCATATTTTTTATTTTGCCTTATTGGTTTTTAATTGCTTTTCATGTTTCTGTAACAAGTGAATTTCCCCATTATGGATCACTGGTCATTGTCATAGATCAGTGATCTTATCTTGAATAACAGGAATTATTGCTGGCCCATCTTCCTGAAAGAAAAAACCCTTAGGTTTGCCCTTTAGGTTGGACTCGATAGTATGAGAGCGCAACTAATTATGGTGCGCTCACTAAAAGAAAATAAATGTTGCTCATGTGTCAACCTGGGGAAGATGATCTGGGCTGTGATGGGAGCCGTCTACAACAAGGTCAAGCTTTGAACAGGAGAGAAGATGAATGGCGTTGTGGTGGTGAGCATAGAGATCATGAAATGAGGCGGTGAACCAAAGGCTTTAGTTTGAGTGTTTGAGAGTTTGAGAGTGTTTATCCTCCTTTTCCTTTCATTTGAGGCCTTGGTTTGCCATAAGTAAAGCATATGTATACACCAATTCACATAGAATAACATATGCTTTGTAATATTCACACTAATCCTAATTTTTTTTTTTTAACCCTTTTTGTACTGTATACTTTGTATGTATGTGGCTTGTAAATCAATGTGTTATATTATTTAATATATTGCCCAGAGAGAGCTAAGAAATTCAGCTAATGAGACAATCTATTCTGCCTTAAAACCAAATGCATAAAAGAATGTTCTCGTTTTTTCTGCTGGCATGTAAACATCTCATCTGACTTTGCTAAATATCGGTTTTGAGTGTAATGACAGCGTTTCTGAGCAAACTGTGTATACTTTATATCACAGTGCAGAGACTCCATACTGTGAACCCAACATCTTGTCTTTCCTCTGTGACCATACACAGTAAATGTAGGGTCGCGCTGCCTGAACTTAGTTATTTTCATTGTTAGCGTGTGGACAGGTTTATTCAGAAATGAATACATTTTAGAGAGTTTTGTGCAAAAGACACGGAAAGATTTTCACATATCATGAGGGTGATGTGACCTCTCAACGTAGAATTAACTTTTTTGGGGTTGTTTTTTTTAAAGACAGGCTGTTCTTCATAGTGTTTCCAAAATTATCTAAATGGGCCACATAACTACAGACAATAGTTTCCAAGATTTGGAAAAATGGTGAAGGAAATTAATTAATCCTTTGAATTTTAAACTGCTCATCATAGGTCTGACAATGTTATAGGAATGTATAGAGCTGGAATCCAACAAGTCCTTCAACTTGTCCTCCAGTGACCATGTCCTGTACATTGTTTGTCCGTACCATCTCATATATACCAGGATAGTGGACCTTTGTCCTTATGTGAATAATCATAAATCATGGATTTACATAAGTCACAAATTTAGTAGGATTTAGTAGGAATTAACTGTGCAGTGGGTGTGTCCAAATTCCAACATTCTTGTAATCACAGTTAAGTTGCCAGATCTGTTAAGAAAACAAAGGGGGAAAAGTTGGCCATATCTGGCAACCCACTGTCATGATCCATGTCTTTGTTTTGCTTCAGTCCCTGTCAGTCATGCCTATTTTTTTTTACCCATTTTCCTGGTTTTGTCTCCCTCTCTCACTCCCTGATCCACCTTGCCACACCTCCTGCTCTGCTCTCCAGACATACACACCTGTTTCCCATTCACTCAATCATCCCAGCTGCAGCCACTAACCTAATCATGGACTCTGTATATATTCTCCCTCCTCACTAGTCACCCTCCTACTCCTTGTGTTTGGTTTTTCACCGGTTCCTTACACTCTGTACCAGCTGCCGCACAAGGTTCTCTCTCTGTCTTTTTGGTTGATTCATCTTGGTTTTAGGTTACCTGGTTTCTCAGTTACTTTAGTAGGTTCCTTGTCTTCCATGTTCTCCTCTGTTTAGTTATTACGTTACCCAGTTTCTGTTTTTTACCTTTATTAATTAGCCTTTGTTTGTGCTGCCAGTTTTCCTCCGTATGGAGTGATTTTCTGTTGTTGTTTTCCGTTTTCATTTTATTAAAATCAGTTTCACTTATTATTCCTGTCTCCCTGTCTGTGTGCACTTTAGGTCTGCCACCTTGTCTAGGCCTGACACCCACACTGTAGTGGTAAAAGCAGTAGGCAAGCTCCAAAGTTTGACCCCAAGCTTTGCATTTCTTCTGCACTTCTGGCCATTGTGACTCAGTAGCTTGTGCTAATCAATGCATCAAAATGCTAACATAAGCCAAGCCAATCTACTAGTCTTAATCATTTGAATTTTTTTGTCCGCATTACAAGCCTTTTCCTAACTAACGAATTTTCATACTTTTTGAAAAGTTGAAAAATTGTTTGAAAAGTTCGTCATAATAGCAGGTTAGGCTCCAAGAAAATCACTCATCTGTCATCTGGACCACCACTTTGGTCCAGACCAGAATATCTGTTGGAACTTTTAGGTGGATTGCCATGAACATTTGTGCAGGCATTTGTTATTCACAGAAAATGAACCCTAACTGTGGTGGTGATCCCTAGACCCCTAGAGTAGTCTTGAGTAGTCAAGCATGAAGTCAGAATTGGCACTTTCTCTGTAGAGAACTGCCACTGCTGGCTGCAAAAGTACCATACACTGAGCTCAAAGTATATTTCCAGGTTTCCACCAGCTGAACCCAGGCAAGAGTGCGTTGGGCTGACATTTACCATACAGTATGTCTTTCCCACATAGGATATGATCCACTGTCAGAGAAGGAAGTTGTTATTTATGTGACAAAGCATCTGAAGCTAACTGATGAAAAGCACACCATAAAAAGCCAGGTGAAAAACCACTCGGCTCGCTTTTAACCACAGTAGCAACCTTACTGTTGTGATTGTGTGGGGTGCTCCTGACAGCCAGTTTATATAACTTATTGTCTCATTATGTATGTATATCTGAAAATGTTCTCACAATACAGTAGCAATACATCATTTTGGTAGAGTGAAGAGATTAGATTTCACCCTGGGGATCTCCTTGTGTACACAGAATTTCACGAGAGGCTGACAACATCTCTAGAGGAATTACTCAAGTGTTTGTCTGTTGGAAAGTTGTCTGGGGCATTTTTCCCTTTTCTTAGCCCCTCTTACCTTGAGATAAATCTGATCAACCTAATTTGTTTGGCTACTGCAGCATTTTCCCCACTTGTCCCCTTGATGTCTATTTTTTTTCTTTTTTAAACAGTTCTGCTGTTGCATCTGCACTTAGGTTGTTTATCAAGCAGGAGAGGCTATTAACACACAATCTTCTGGGACATAAGAAACACTCAAAGAAGGAAAATCCCTTTTCCACCTGATATCGCTTGTACCCCAGAACGTCTCTGCAACGTTTAATAAATATTTGCTCACCTATTCTGCTGTTCAACATCTGCAGATTCACAGTCCCTCCTCTGATGACTTCTGGAGTGTGCTTCATATCCTCTCTGACCCCTCAGCTCGTATTACATTCGCAGCGTGCAGTAGCTTGAGTCGTTAGGTGGACACACAGTCACGCACAGCTCCGGATGAGATTGGCTGAATTAGATCTGCAGGGATGGCGGGGTCCACACGCCGCTGCAATCGTGGCTTTGCATACGGAAAAATTGTTAAAGCCGTAAAAAGCTCATCTGTCTTGTATTCACTGAAGCAAACGAAAATGAAGGATCATCACAGATATGATTAGCAGCAAAATCTCTGATCTCTTATCTACTGCTAAAATCTAACTACTAATACCAAATTTTATAAAAAACATATTATGGACATTAGCTTGCTCTAACGTTTAAATTTCTAAATAAGTGTTTACTGCACTGAGTTTAAAGATGAATTATTTATGTGCACGTCCCTATATAGCGGTCTGTTTTTTCATTGCTATTACTGTGAATGAGCCACTGGGGAGGTGGGACTGGGTCAGGAAATACCAGTGTGGAAGGCAGTGGCTCTCCTTAGGATTCCTCTGGCTGGGAGGCCCTTTCTGACTGGCCAGGCTGGGAATCTGCAGGGAAGAGGAAACAGGTCGGGTAATGCACCTAGTGATCCCTCATTAGACTGCTTCAACTTTTCAAAGGCAGGGAGGGTGAGAGCAAGTGAGGCAGAGAACCAAATACCTTTTTTTTTTTTTTTTTTTTTTTTTTTTTTTTTTTTCCCAGAGAGGAACTAAGGCTCAGCATTCCTGGCATTGCCACTGGCCTCCAAACAATCCATACTCTATCCTGTGTGTGCTGGGAGACTGAATGGATGCAGTGTGTGAGGCTCACAGGCCCAGTTTGCCCAGCGAAAGGAAAGCGGCCAACATTGCCGGCATGCTCAGAGCCCCTGACCCGGCCCAGCCTCCTTCCCCCAGCTGCTAAGCCAAACACTGGAACGTCTGAGACGGCACTGTTGAGCCACTGCTGAAAACACACTCCAGAAAATAAACAAGCCGGGGCCCAAGAAGAGCAAATATTTGATCAATCTGAGAAAGGCAAAAAAGAGGATGAATGTCAGACATAGAGGAGAAGGGGGAGGCAGGGATGGCTGGAGATGAAAGAAACCGCCATTGTATAAATCACACTTTGCAATATGAAATGCAACTTAAGTAACTGGGTCATAACACATAATATATACAGTATGAAGTAGACTTTAAGTGCAATTAAAGCAAGGAGGACGTGAAATATGATGCCACATTAAAGCTTAGTTTAAAGCCAAAACACAAAAGTGATACACTAACTCATATTAACAAACTATAACATGTCACAGCATGTACAGCTGTGAAAAATAGCTCCAGAGAATGTAAAGATTAATTGATGATTGTGATTATTAAAAACATGTGATGTACCTTGTGTGGAAGTTAAAACACTTGGGACAAGGTACAAGGACTTTCATTCCTTGTGACCGAGCTCAGACAAAGTTTGTGAGCTCCTGAAAAACATTGGCAGAGGAACCTTTATTTTACAGTTTGTTTTAACAATATCTTAGTGTGATCTATTATTATGAACTCAAAGTCCATGAGATATGTTTTAGAGTGCCAAAAAAAATTGTAAGTAGACCTTTAGTTAATTTAGTTGCTTTTTTTTTTCCCCAGGATAATAATATAAGATAATACTATTTCTGAGATAAATTGAAATTGCACCATGTGTACACCAAAAATGTGCCAAGCTGCATTTTGGGGGCACAGCTACACAACCCATGCTTTAATTTAGGCTTCACTTCTATCCATTCACGTACATAAACACAGTGATTGTATACTGGGCTCTGAGCATTACCGAACACTGGTATTTGTACTAGACCCAAACGCCTCCTGGCTTGACACAGGCTGCTGTGGCACGGCTAAAGTGTTGCACAGACTATGCTTTCTGTATAGACACACTGAACTACTGATCTAGTAACCCACTCCCTACTGGAGGACACACTGGTTATAATTTTGACCTCTTTGAATTTGGTTGAATAAAGCATATTAGTTAAGGTTAGAGAGAGATTGTGTTGTTTAAAGTTTAATAAAGGAAAAACGAATCTAGTTGCAAAAACATATTTCTGCTTGCAGTTTAGTTGTTAGTCCTGCTTCCAGTCTTAATGCACTGTAGTATGAAGTTAGGATTGTTCCAACAGCTTATTGCCAGGAAACAAGTGTCAAGGTGATCTGTTTTGTTTTTAAAAGAAAAGTCCAAAGAAATGTTGAATTTGTTCTGCTAAGTTGAAAGCACAT